>JAKJMR010000173.1:1038821-1069623 GCA_024449315.1 Daboia siamensis
GCAACAGTGAGAACTGGACATGGAACCACTGATTGGTTCAAAATTGGAAAAGGAGTCCGGCAAGGCTGTATACTGTCACCCTGCCTATTTAACTTATATGCAGAGCAAATCATGAGAAAGGCAGGGCTAGATGAATCAAAAGTTGGAATTAAGATTGCCGGAAGAAATATCAACAACCTTAGATACGCAGATGATACCACTCTAATGGCAGAAAGTGAAGAAGAACTAAAGAGCCTCTTGTTGCGGGTGAAGAAGGAGAGTGCAAAACTTGGGTTGAAACTTAATATTAAGAAAACCAAGATCATGGCATCTGGCCCTCTCAATTCCTGGCAAATAGATGGGGAAGAAATGGAGGTAGTGACAGATTTTATTTTCCTGGGCTCCAACATCACTGCAGATGGGGACTGTAGCCAAGAAATTAAAAGACGCTTGCTCCTTGGGAGGAAAGCCATGGCAAATCTAGACAGCACACTAAAAAGCAGAGACATCACCCTGTCAACAAAAGTGTGTATAGTCAAGGCTATGGTCTTCCCAGTTGCAATGTATGGCAGTGAAAGTTGGACCATAAAAAAGGCTGAGCGCCAAAGAATTGAGGCCTTTGAACTATGGTGCTGGAGAAGACTCCTGCGAGTCCTTGGACTGCAAGGCAATCAAACCGGTCTGTCCTAGAGGAGATCAATCCTGACTGCTCTTTAGAAGGCCAGATCCTGAAGCTAAAACTCAAATACTTTGGCCATCTAATGAGAAAGGACTCACTGGAGAAGAGCCTAATGCTGGGAAAGATCGAGGGCAATGGAAGAAGGGGATGACAGAGAATGAGGTGGCTGGATGGAGTCACTGAAGCAGTAGGCGTGAGCTTAGTTGGACTCCAGAAGATGGTATAGGACAGAAAGGCCTGGAGGAATGTTGTCCATAGTGTCGCGATGGGTTGGACACGACTTCGCAGCTAACAACATATATATATGTATGTGTATATGTATGTATATATATATACATATGCATATACATATATGTATGTATATGTATGTGTATATGTATATGTATATGTATATGTATATGTACATGTGTATATGTGTATATGTCTTGAGAGTTTTTGAGCACTTCATCGACCCAAATATGGGCGAAATAGCTATATCAATCTCCCTTTAATTCTTTGTCAGCAATCCAAATTTGAGAAATATTTAAGGTAAATTTCCATGGCAAGGCTTCCAAGATGTTTTGAAAGGACTAGTAAATACATTTGGAATTTTGAGTTCAACAAAACTGTTGGCATGGGAGAATAGTTCACAATACATCCTTCACTTAGCAGAAGATAGATTGGAGAGTTTTCTCTTCCCTAATCCCCTAATCAATCCCCTATTGCTGCCTTGAGAGGACTTCATAAAGGAATGTTCCATTGGGCTTTTCTAGTAACAGTGCTATGGTTACCAGTAAGTGGTACTCCTGTTGTTAAAAACTCAGAAGGGTGGTTTACAGAATGAACAAATGAAGAAAATATATATATTCATGATTCATAGAAATAGTCAGATTAAAAGGTTACCCAGATTCTCTATCTACCCTGGAAGCTCTTTGGAACAGTACAGTTTTTATAGCATTTGAAAGCAGGCTGAGGATTTTCTGCCCTAATATAAGAACAACCAGTAGGAATTCTCATCTTCATAAGGTAAGGAATACAGTGAGTCACAAACTAAACAAAACCTCTTAAGCACAAAAGCAGCTGGAGAAGGAGTCAAAGGTAAATAACTTGGAATGCACCAAGCTAGCAAACAGCAAAGATATTAGATGCATTAATTTGGCTGCTACTATAAAATCCTGTTAGATACTGGGTTCGTTGCTTGATTGACGAGACAAGGCGAGTGAGTTCAGCAAAGATCATAGTTTATTTGGTTGCAGGAACTGAACTGGGAAACAGGGCTGCGAATGCAGCAATTTATACCCTGGCCTCTAGGTGGCAGCCAAAAGGTTTAAAGCAACCTATTGCCGCCTTAGAGGCAGCCAATGGCGGTGCTGGAAACGGGTTGTCTGAGGAGCTGGGAGCCGTTAGCCAGCTTCCCTGCTTGAGCAACCTTCCAGCAATTAACCCCACATGATATCCCTTAGCAAGACAAAGCCCCATACATTACACCCCTCCCCCCTGGAATGTACACACATTATTTCAACAAAGGGTATGATTACAACAATTACAAGTTTACAGAAATACAAAAGTAGTATGCAAGCGTACACATTTCCCGATACTTGCAAATACAGAGGATCTCCTGGCTAGCAGCAATCAGTGACACATTCAACATTATAGCTCAGTTATTTTGAAACAAAATCTTCTAAATATGCAGGAGGCTTGCAAACCCTCATGGAATGCCTGGGAGACCCAGGCACTCCCTGGCCTACCAGCTTGCCCACCAGGCTGGGTAGACCAGGTCCATACATTCAAATCAGTCTGGCTGACTCGGAATTCTCTGGCTAGCCATTTCCAGTCAGCCCACCCCATAGTCCAATTGTTCCTCCATCAGGGGTCCCATGTTGAACTCCTGGGCTTTGCCCCCCTATGACCACCTCCCCATTGCTCTGACTGCTTGGGACCTCAGAGCATTTGGATTGATTGCCCTGGCTGCCGGTTTGTGGTCCGTGGATGGGACCAGGAACAAAGTCCTCACTTTGTAGCTGTTCTGGAAAATGCTTTCTAAGCTGATCTATGTGGCAACGAACGACTCGCCTGCCCTCTAGGCCCACTTCATATGAGAGGGACCCCGATGTTTTGGTGATTTTCCCTGGCACCAAGTTACCATGCCCATAGTTCCGGGCCCACACCCTGTCACCTACTTGCAGCCCCCTTGGGGGTCTTGGGCGCGAGGCCTCTGCTGCCACCCGATCTGGGTGCAACCTGTCCAGCTTCGTGATTAGTCACCTCCCCCAGCGCAGCTCTGCTGGGCTTTTTCCCATTGCTGTGCATGGCATGGAATGTTGGCAGAGCAAAAAGTTAGCCAGTCTGTGGTGCCAGTCTCCAGTCACTGTGCGTTTCAATGATTCTTTTGAGGTGCATACCATTTGTTCGGCTTGACCATTACTAGATGGATGAAATGGAGCTGATGTTGCATGCCTAATGAGGTTTGCCCTCAGAAAAGCCTGAAATTTTGCAGCAGTAAATTGGGCCCCGTTATTGGACACTACGACATCCGGTAGCCCGTGCATTGCAAAGAGTTTCCTAAGCACCTGGATGGTCCTAGCAGTAGTCATATTTGTGACCAGTATAACCTCCAGCCTTTTAGAGTGGCTGTCGACCACTATAAGAAAGAGCTGTCCCTGAAAGGGCCCAGCAAAGTCTATACAAATCCTCAACCAGGGGATTTGTGTCTCCTCCCACCTGTGGATGGGAGCGTGTGGCATTTCAGGCCTCAATTGCTGGCATGTGCAATACCCATGTACTTGAGCCTCAATGGCTTTATCTAATCCTGGCCACCATAAATAGCTTTGTGCCAAAGCTTTCATGCGAATAATACCTGGATGATCTTCATGAAGCGATTGCAATACCCTGTCCCTTAGTGAGGTGGGAACAATGACTCTGTTCCCCCAAAGAATACAACCCTTATGAGCTGAAAGCTCATGTCTCCTTGTGAAGTAGCTCTGAAACTCAGGACCTGGGCTTTTCTCTAGCCACCATGTGTGGACCCAAGATAACACTCTGAATGGACAAAACGCAGGCCACTAGGGCCAGATCTGGCTTGATTTGAGGCAGTGGAAGCCTGCTCAGGCATGGTCCATATCCTTGCCAGATTTGTGAATTAGTTTAAAGCTGTAAGCCGATAAAAAAATCTTAGCATTTTGGGGGATAAGAGGTGGGGTGTCTGTCTGTCTTAGTGAATAACCTCAGTAACAGTTTATTTGAAGACCATGAAGTTCCTGCCCTGTATAAGTAGTCATGGAATTTTTTTACTCCAGCTGCTATGGCCAATGCCTCCTTGTTCATGTGTGCGTAATTATGCTCTGCGGAGGACAGTGTCTTGGAATAAAAAGCAATTGGAACTTGAGTTCCATCACTCTCCAAGTAACTTAGGACAGCCCCCACCCCATATGGGGATGCATCACATACTAGGCATAGCGGCATTGATTCCTTGAAATGAGTGACGTGGAACTAACAGACAGTAGAGCCTTCAATTCCTGAAAACTTCTTTCATGAACACTAGTCCGCTTCCATGCAGTATTTTTGTCCAAGAGCCAGTGTAACGGCTCTGCCACTGTGGCCTTGTTAGGAAGGAACACATGGTAAAAATTTAGGAGGCCTAGGAATGCCTGAAGCTCTCCCTTTGTTTTGTGGCTGGGTGCCATCTTTCTTTCTTTCTTTTTTAATCCCATTTATATCCCACCCTTCTCCGAAGACTCAGGGCGGCTTACAATCTAAGCACAAATCAAATGTGCTTAGCAATAGCCTTCATTCTATGTATATGCCTGCTTATTAGGGCTTTTGCCCCCCCCATCTGAATGGCTTTAACCTTACTCAGCAGGGTGGATGCCGTCAGCACCTATACGGAACCCCAAGAATTCAGTTGGGACTCCAATACTACACTTATTCTTTTTAAGCTTGAGGCCTGCTTCGTGCAGCCTTTGAAGGATGGCTCTCAGCCTCCTTGCTAGTACCTCAATGGACTCACCGGCGATGAGCATGTCATCGAAATAGGGGCAAACCCCCGGGATGCCCTTGAGTGTCTGCCCCATAATGCCTTGAAAAATGCTGGGGGCTACACTGACCCCAAATTGCAGGCGTTTCACTTTAAACGCCCCCCTGTGGGTTACATTTGTCTGTGTCATGGCTGTGGCCTCGTCAACAGGAAGCTGTTGGTAGGCCTGAGCCAAATCTAATTTTGCAAAAATTGTACTGCCTTGCAAGGACACCAGGATGTGGCTTACTACTGGTACCAGGTATGCGTGCTGTTTGAGTGCATGATTGATTGTGCATTTGTAATTGGCACAGATTCTGGCTTTTAGTGGCATTACGATTGGGGTCTCCCATTCACCCCCATCTACTGGTGCAGTACTCCCTGTTCTACAAGTTTATCTAACTCAGCATCTATCTTGTGTTTAAAAGCAAATGGCACTCTGCGAGGTTTAATCCTAACCGGCATTACAATAGGATCTAGTTTAAATGTTAAACTAGAGTCAAACACATCTGCAAATTCCTCGCATACTGTTGCTAGACTCGTGACTTGTGTCTGGTTGATTCCAGTTACTTGGATGCCTAGTGCATCAAACTAGTTGAGCCTGATCAGGCTTGTTTGCTGACCCCCTACTATGACAATGTCCAGGTGCCCAGAAAACCCCTTAAATTTAACGGCTAGTGTGGTTTCGTCCTTGATTGCGACTCTGTCATTCTGGAAACCAGTTAGTATAATCTCAGGTGGCCTCAACTTGGCCCATCTCTTGCTGCGGTTGGAGACAAAATTAAATGTCTGAGCCCATGTCTAACTCCATCTTGCAGGGGGTCACTTGCAGCTCCACCTGAAATCTAAACTTCGGCTTAATAGGGCGGCGAGCTCCCAAATGGCAAATGCTTCTGTGGCTGGAGCAAAACCCTACGCTATACTGTCCTGGGGCCTCGGTACCTCTCCTAGTCAGAATGTCCAACTGGCAAAATGATGGCCATTCCCTCTGGCGACCTTTGCAGATGGGCGTGATGTGGCCAGTCTTTCTGCAGGCCTGGCATGTGGCTGTCTGGAACCTACAGTCCATGCGTTGGTGGCAGCTGCCACACCCTGGACACCTAAGGAAGGGATCTGCCTTGTATGTTGTCCCCTGTTGCTTGTTGCTGTGATGCTGTTGGTCATTGTGTCTTTGTAGCTTGTCAAATTCTGTGTTGGCTTTGGGGTCTTCTGCATGTTCAGCATCCTCATGGTGGACAGCTTCCTCATGTTGTGCTGTTTTTGCAGGCCGCATGGCTCGGACGGCCCCACCAGTGGCTTCGTCCTTCATGATCTCTTTCAGTGCATCTGGGAATGACAGAGTCTCTTTGGTGAAGAGTTTTTGCTGTAACTCTCAATTCCAGAGACCATAGACAAACCAGTCTTGTAGCCTATCCTTGATGTCAGAGAACTGGCACAGGTGTGAGGGACTGGTTCTCTGGGCGCATGGTCGCTAGCGTGGCTGTGCTAGACTAACTGTAGGGGGGGGGAATTGTTTTTCCCACCAGGCATGTTCGGCCTCTCCCCTAGTGACTCTTCAGCTTAATTGGAGAGGCAGGATCCCACCTTCATCGCCAGTGTTAGATACTGGGTTTGTTGCTAGATTGATGAGATGAGGTGAGTGAGTTCAGCAAAGATAATTGTTTATTTGGTTGCAGGAACTGAACTTGGAAACAGGACTGCAAATGTAGCAATTTATACCCTGGCCTCTAGGTGGTGGCCAATAGGTTTAAAGCAACCTATTGCCACCCTAGAGGCAGCCAATGGCGGTGCTGGAGATGGGTTGTCTGAGGAGCTGGGAGCCATTAGCCAGCTTCCCTGCTTGAGCAACCTTCCAGTAATTAACCCCATGTGATATCCCTTAGCAAGACAAAGCCCAGTATATTACATCCTCCAAAAAGATTATGATGATCCAATCAGTGATGCAGATTTTTCTCTTAGTTAAATTTATATCACAAAAGATAATTGCTCTGTTAAAAAAAGATATTGATAAATTGCTAAAATATTTCTACTTATAATATGGATACGATAACACATCCTCAGTTAATGCACACAAAAAATCTAAGTATGAACTGAATACAAAAGGAAACAAAAATCTGAGAATAGTTTGACCTCTTAACTGAGATGCCTAGTACTGACATTTATAACTAGTGCTCTAGGATTCTTATTAGTTTAAAGCAACAAAAAGCTTGGCCCATCTCTTTGAGAAAGAAAAAGTTGAGTACAAGTCATCCCAATATTCTTGAGAAATAATAGAAATAAAGTGATAATAGAAACTGTGCTTTAATGTGCACTCCATTAAAGCTATTTTTTTCCTTTCCAACCCTTTTTTTCCTTTTCCCTCTTGTAAGAAGGTTTCAGCAAAACATGAACTTGCTCTGGAAAAACAAGATAGCATGAGAAATATACTTGAAGTTGCCCCCTTTTGCTTATCTCTCAGTGGGTTAGGATGCTGAGCTTGTCGATCAGAAGGTCGGCAGTTTGGCGGGTTGAATCCCAAGTGCCGCGTAACAAGTGCCTACCTTTACTAAGAGGAAGGGACAGGACAACTCTCAACTTTCAAGATTTGTGAGTCAATCAATGGGGTAGAGTTCCACTATTTCTGGTTGAATCCATGTCTTGATCTGAACTACCTCAAATGAGTGACATCAGTTTTGAAAGCCTGATGTCACTTCCATCCCTCTTAATATATAAAAATATTCATGGTGGGGCAACTTTTTATGCTGGTTTGTTTTCCCAGGCTGAATTTGTATTTTGCTAGTGGACTTTGCATACTTCTCCAAGACCATCCATGTAGTTTTCTACACTCTCTCAATGAAACTTCATTTTCAATTTTACATTTGAAAATGAGTTCCTTACAATGTATGAAATGAAACCCCATAGCTTCAGAGACAGCATAAAGAGATAATGGAAATTAAAAATATAAGAAAGGTTATAGTATCAGAATCAAGGTGCTAAATACATTATTGCTAAAGTCTGTGGTTCTAAGAGTCAAACACAGGTTACTTACAGTAGTTATGTAGCATGTTCCTATACAGCTTCATTTTTAAATTTAAAGGTAAGTAGATGGGAATCTCAGGTTACAGCAATACTATTATGGATAAATTTAAGATCTTCATCCAGATGGTTTCTTTCTAAAATTTAATCTGAACACACACACACACACACACACACAAATGTTGGTCAGAAGGCTGACAGGATCAAGGGAACCCAGCATGTAGGAATCAATTTCCGTACAGGATCAGGGAAAGACAAAGCTCTTTTATCTCAATATGGAAGCAAAAGAAGATGCTTCTGGGTTTGACAACAATGGAGTGCACTGAAAACCAGGTACATTTAATTTTATACAATTTACTACAAGAAACAAAAGTAATAGCATTGTTGATTTGTTAAAAAAAATTACATGAGGCTCACACATGCATACAACTCAGAGCCTTTCCATTATCATATAAGTTGACTATCCCAGGGTGAATTTGCTAATAATAAATTTGTTCACCTCTGGATCCTTGTCCAGATGCCTTTAACCACAGCTTAAGCTAAATATCATGTCACCTTCCTTAATTCCAGTTACAGATTTACTTTCCTTAGCTGAGAGTCAAAGCCATACCCTGTCATCTAATCCAGGGGTCCCCAAGCCCCGGTCCATGGACTGGTACTGGGCCGTGGCATGCCAGCAACTGGTCTGCCGATGAGATGCAGGCAGCACACAAAACCACACCCCCTCCGGTCCATGGAACCAGTCCCTGGTGCCCAAACATTTGAGGACCTCTGATCTAATCTATCTAGGAGACACTTGCGGTCAGCTCCATGGAGTGTTTGTAGTAAACCTTTCTAGTTTTTGCTGACAGGTGTTAAAACAATGTTACCTCCAATAGGCAAAGTCACAACTAATAATTCTGGTTAAAGTTAATTCATAGTTTACACAAGCCTCTAATTATTTACTAATAAGGAATAAAAAATAGGCAAAATTCCACTCATCCTACAAAAAGAAGAAAAAGAAGAAAAGCAGTCACCTGCACTAGTATATACTTTTATTTTTAAACCTTCATATACCTTGGGGAAAATTTAGAAATAGTCCAGTTGCATGTTGAACTAATAAACAACAAGAGAATCATTTGAGTGTTATTCAATTCCACAGTGTGTTGTTTAACTTCAGAAGTGGAACTAGCCTGAAATATTGTAGTGCTCCATGTAGCAAAGACTGGGAACATTTACTAACGCAGGGCTCTGTAAAACTAAAAGAGGCAAAGAACATTTTCAGTTGCTTTATACTTATGTATTACTTTGAAGAAGTGTTAGACAATATGTGTTCCTCCAAAAGTTGCTGAATTTCAACTCACAGCTTTTGCAGCTGGCAAAGATGATAAGAGTTCTTTTTAACTATATAATTTTAGCAACAAATTTCCATCCCACAAATCTATGATTATTACTATTATTTAAATAATGGAATTTTGAATATGCTTTTTTAAATGAACTTTTGTGATGGTCAAGGAATTTTGAAGTAGTTTTAAAGTGCATTTTTTTTAAAAAAAAACATTATACAGTAGTAGTTACAGTGTATTCTGTTTTGCTTGAAAGGACTATATTGTACAGCTGACTATGTAATACATTTCAAGCGCTGGGATAAAAACCTCTATCCTTCAAAGAATTCTATAAAAAACCTCTAACTTTTCAAAGCTTTTTTTTCTAAAGGCTTCTTGTAATCTCGTAGTTTTAAAAGTGTTGAACCATCCACACCCACTGCAGATTTTTTTTGTCTGATATTAGATGAAACACTATGCCAAATTTCTTCTCTCTAAGAAATTCTCTGGAAGGGAAAAAGCTATTTTTCTCCCAAAATAATTCTGGGCACAATTCCCTATGTATTTTCTAATCTGGCAAAACCTATTCCTGAAAGTTACTAGGAGTTGCAATTTAGCAATATTTTGTGGTTCACTTCTGATTTAAAGCCAAACAACCAAGTGATGTTACTATTTATTGAAGAATGTAAATACAGATGAAACAGTAGGGTGTCATTATGTAATGTAATTCCAGGACATTTCAAATGGGAAAATTGTCTGGAAAAGAAGGCTATTTCTAGATATTCCATTCCTTGAATACCACATATTACACCTCTGGCATGTGAACTGCATTGATTACCAGTTTGATTTTGGGTCCAATTCAAGATGCTAGCTTTTACCTTTAAAGACCTTCATGGCATGGAGGCCAGTTATTTGAGGATCTACACGTTCATAATTACATCAGCCCATCACATGAGATCTAGAATAAGAGGCATGTTGCAGGTCCTGTCTGATAAGGAGCTACATGTGATGGGATCCAGAAGATGAGGCTTTTCTCCTTTGATGCCTGCCTTATAAAAGATCATCCAGACCCACCGTAATTACCAAGGTAAGGTGGTGTCCATCCTTGTCAATTTTCCTTGTCTCTCAAAATTTGGTTATGACATCAGGCCTTGGGGTCTCAAGGATCTGTGAATTGGTGAGATGGCTCGATTGCTATTAGCATCTATTGTACTCTCCATACCTTTTAATTTTATATATATATAAAATTTTACAGAAATATCAGCTGCCACTGCTGTGGCTACTGGCTGTAGATGGCCTTGGGCTAGGCTGAAACAGGAAATAAGATCTGTCCCATCTCTGGGACTAAGCAAGTGTATAAGTGTATTCTGAATGCTTAACAATATGTGTGTGTGTGTGTGTGTGTGTGTGTGTGTGTGTGGCTCAGTGGGTTGGGACGCTGAGATTGTTGATCTGAAGGTCAGCAGTTTGGTGGGTCAAATCCCAAGTGCCGCGTAACAGAGTGAGCGCCTGTTACTCGTCCCAGTTTCTGCCAACCTAGCAGTTCGAAAGCACGTAAAAATGCAAGTAGAAAAATAGGGACCACTACGGTGGGAAGGCAACAGTGTTCCATGCGCCTTTGGCATCTAGTCATGCTAGCCACATGATCATGAAGACGTCCTCAAAAAAGCACTGGCTCTTCGGCTTTGAAACAGAGATGAGCACTGGCCCCTAGAGTCAGAAACGACTAGCAAGCATGTGCGGGGGAACCTTTACCTTTACCTTTATATATATATATATATATACAGTCGTGGCCGAAATTGTTGGCACACCAGAAATTTTTCAAGAAAATCAAGTATTTCTCACAGAAATTATTGCCAACAATTTCGGCCATGCAGTGCTCATCTCTGTTTCAAAGCCGAAGAGCCAGTGCTTGTTCGAGGACGTCTTCATGATCATGTGGCCGGCATGACTAGACACCAAAGGTACACAGAACACTGTTACCTTCTCACCGTAGTGGTCCCTATTTTTCTACTTGCATTTTTACGTGGTTTCGAACTGCTAGGTTGGCAGAAGCTGGGATGAGTAATAGGTGCTCACTCTGTTATGCGGCACTTGGGATTTGACCCGCCAAACTGCTGACCTTCAGATCGACAAGCTCAGCATCCCAACCCACTGAGCCACTCATATATAGCCTTGGTGAAGCAGTGGGCTAATGCCTCCTTAAGTAACACCAGCTGCCTGCAATTATTGCAGGTTCGCATCCCACCAGGCTCAAGGTTGACTCAGCATTCCATCCTTCCAAGGTAGGTAAAATGAGGACCCAGATTGTTGGGGGCAATAAGCTGACTTTGTAATAATGCCACTTGGGGGGGGGGGCGAAAGCCCTAATAAGCAGGCATATACATAGAATGAAGGCTATTGCTAAGCACATTGATTTGTGCTTCTTAGATTGTAAGCCGCCCTGAGTCTTTGGAGAAGGGTGGGATATAAATGGGATTAAAATAAAAAATTATATATATATATATACGTGTGTGTGTGTGTGTGTGTGTGTGTGTAAAGTTAAAGGTTCCCCTGCACATACGTGATAGTCGTTTCCAACGCTAGGGGCCGGTGCTCATCTCCATTTGAAAGCCAAAGAGCTAGCATGACTAATGCTAAAGGCACACGGAACACTGTTACCTTCCCACCGGAGTGGTCCCTATTTTTCTACTTGCATTTTTACGTGCTTTCGAACTGCTAGGTTGGCAGAAGCTGGGACGAGTAACAGGCGTTCACTCTGTTATGCGGCACTCGGGATTTGACCCGCCAAACTGCAGACCTTCTGATTGACAAGCTCAGCATCCTAATCCACTGAGCCACCACATCCCTTTTACACACACACATACACAAACACACATATGTATATATATTTATTTGTTAATTATAAGTGTTTTATATGACAATCTTATATATTTTTTATTATATGCCACCCAAAATCACAATTTGTGAGATAGGTAGTTATATACATATGATGGACAAACAAACAAACTGATGTTTAATGTAGACATCTACTGAAGTTATAATGCAAAATCACTCCCAGACACAACATATGGTTTATTATATAGAGAAACATACAGGCGCCTCCTATAGCCACTACTGGTCAAGAATCTGGAAAGAATTCAGAAGCCATCTTCTGCATGACATCCCTATCTCACTGAAGCCCTTTGTTATATTTGAACTGCACAAGAGAATCTGCACAGTTAAACTAACAACTGTCACTTAATACGGTATGCATGAGAAACTAAAAAAAATAAATAAAATTTCCTGGACTTGAACATTTCTTCTGAAGGAAATAATATCAATTGTTCTATCAACCTTCTAGCAATACCATTTTTCCCCAAGGAAGAAATATTGAAAGAAATATATAGCACTAGTTTAATGTAAGAAGAATCATATTCCTTTAGCTGAAGTCTACAAATTATGTATACAGAGAAAGAAGATGATTGTCTGAAAGAATAATTGTTCACATTACAATTCAGCTTATGCAGAAGCCAACATTGCTGTTGTTCTATCATCTTCCAACCCTTCGAATACAATATTTGAATCATATATTTTCTTGCTTTTAGAAGAGGCAGATGAAAATTGTACACATGGGTGAACCATTTGTTGTTAGTGTTTTTAAAGAAAAAATGTTTTCTAATATCTTGGGCTTTCTAAAAACACAAGACAATTTAGTCATATCTACAATTTTTAGCATATGTAGGTAGAAACATATAACTGGTTTTATATATAAGGAAATTATATTTTCATAATAGAAATAAATAAACATAAAGACAGATGGAATAATAAGTGTACTCTGAAGTTATTAGGACTAATAAGACAGCTATATTATTAATAGTTGTAAAATCTCCTCTCATCCTCTCATGTTCAACCATACCATATTGTCCCTCCTACACACTGTTGAGTGAGAAGCACTGAATGCAACTCATTAATTTAAGCAGCCAACATGAACATGTCTGTAATATAGCCTATAAAATAAAGTTAATTAACAAGCAAGGAAATCAATATGCAGCCTATTTATAGAAGTGTCAAAAATTTAAGTTCAGATTTGCACTAATTAGTTTTGTGAAATAGAATGATTTTTCCAATCATCAAAAATACTTGAATTCCAAACTGAATGAATGATTCAATAAATGATATTGTATCTCAATACCACCTTACACTGTACTACCTCCTGCTAGCCCAAAACGGTCAAATACCCCTGGGGACAACCTCTTTATCAGGGGTGTCAAACTCGCAACATCATGTGACATCTCGCAACGTATTACAACTTTTTTTTGCCATTGCTGGTAATGGGATGAGTGCAGTTTCACTATGATGTATCCGGCCCATGGGCCGGCAGTTTGACACCCCTGCTCTAGATCTATTTTATCTGTGTTCTCTTTATGGTGCTATTCAGAAACATTTTCAAAAACAAACTCCTCTAGATAGTCGCTGGCAGCAATTCTCTCTCATGTCATGCAATGTTTTCCTCAGTTTCCTTTTGGAACAAAACCCAAAAGTTTGTACTTCTCTTAACTAGTCCTCTCTAGTATTCTCGACATTCCTAATTGTTGGACATTCTGACTAAATATTTGAGACACGGAGATAACAAAAGATTGGTGAAAACTTTGTTGGGTTTATTTTCTATCATTTAACTGGAATTGTTAATTTTTAAATATTGTAATACTTAAGGTAGGGATTTTTTTTTTTTAAAAAAAAAACATATACTGACTCTTCTGTCTTTTATGTCACATACTGTAATGAAAATTTACATCAAGTGAATGACCAACCTAACTTTCACTAAATTTCACTAAAATTAATCTCTGCTTAATTTTCCAGGCTGGTGGGGAAATGAATTATAGATTTTAGTTTAGTTTAGTTTAGTTTTATTATATTTATATACCGCCCTTCTCCCGAAGGACTCAGGGCGGTGAACAGGGCATACATAAATACAAAATATAAAAGTTAAAAAGAATTAAATAGAGCCCAAACTAAAACAATATATAATAATTTAAAAAACCTCGGTAAAAATCCCAACCCATCCCCCATCAGGCCAGGCCGGCTTGTTCAAATAGAAAGGTCTTCAGATCGCGTCGGAAGGAGCGAAGGTCAGGCGCTGTCCGGAGCTCAACCGGTAACTCATTCCACAAAACCGGGGCGCCCACAGAGAAGGCCCTCCCCCTGGGGGCCACCAGCCTACATTCTCTGACCGGCGGCACCCTGAGGAGGCCCTCTCTGTGGGAACGCACTGGGCGGAGGGAAGTTGACGCCGGCAGCAGGTGATCCCCGAGGTACTCTGGACCCATGCCATGTAGGGCCTTAAAAACCATCACCAACACCTTGAACCTCACTCGGAAGACAACTGGTAGCCAATGCAGCTCGCGGAGCAGAGGTGTAACATGGGAGTATCGGGAAACTCCCAAGACAACTCTCGCGGCTGCATTCTGTACCAGCTGGAGCCTCCAAGTGGTCTTCAAGGGAAGCCCCATGTAGAGAGCGTTGCAGTAGTCTAGACGAGAGGTCACGAGCGCATGAGTGACCGTGCACAGGGCATCCCAGTCTAGATAGGGCCGCAACTGGCGCACCAGGCGAACCTGGGCAAAGGCCCCCCTAGTCACCGCCACTATATGATCTTCCAAAGTGAGCCGCGAATCTAGGAGGACCCCCAAGTTGCGAGCCCTATCTACGGGGGGTAATAGCTCACCCCCCATAGAAAGAGATGGAATATCCTGAATATCCCGGGATGCCGGTATGCACAGCCACTCAGTCTTGTCAGGGTTGAGTTGAAGTCTGTCCTCCCCATCCAGACCCATTTTCCATTGGCTCAGTGGGTTAGGACACTGAGCTTATTGATCAGATGGTCGGCAGTTTGGTGGGTTGAATCCCAAGTGCTGCGTAACAGAGTGAGCGCCTGTTACTTGTCCCAGCTTCTGCCAACCTAGCAGTTTGAAAGCACGTAAAAATGCAAGTAGAAAAATAGGGACCACTCTGGTGGGAAGGTAACAGTGTTCCATGCGCCTTTGGCATCTAGTCATGCCGGCCACATGACCACGGAGACGTCCTTGGACAAGCACTGGCTCTTCGACTTTGAAACGGAGATGAGCACTGGCCCCTAGAGTTGGAAACGACTAGCACACATGTGCGGGGGAACCTTTAACTTTACCTTTACCTTATAGAAGATGTTTTATAAAAGTAGCTGCTAAGTCATTTAATATTTACTTAATTAAAGGTGCTGGACAAACACAGATTCTTCAAATGGAATTTGCATAGGAACACCTCCAATTGGCCTAGGTTTGTGATGTCATTGTGAGCATCTATGAAGTGTGTCTTAGGTCAGATGAACTACAATGCAATTTTGCACAAGTTATAGAGTATTCTGCCACATATTTCTTGGTTTTGTTGGGAGATCTAGGATTCCACAATGCGACTATGCCTTACTTTGGTCCACCTTATTTTATCTTTAATTTTAGGTAATTTGCTGGGAGTTGCAAGCACTTCCTGTCTCTTGGAAACAATCTTGGTAGAACAGAAAATAAGCTACTTTTGTACTTTTTTGCTGCTCTTTATCTTTTGTGTCTCCTGTGGTATTTTTACAATTAAGAGTTCTTTATAAAGGAAGATTTTTAAGGGCTTGCTTCAAAAGATGAAACTATTCTTTCTATATAATTAAATGAAAATGCAAAAACTATTTGAAGTTCACAGAAAGTGGAAGAAAGATATGTGTCCAACTCCAAATCTCTTCTGCAATCAATAGACTGCCTACAAGGCACAGGTGGACATCACATAAACAACCAAAATTACAGTGTGATGGATGTGATTATTATTTACTTCAAACAGCTCCTTTTTCCCTGACTATTCTAATTAGGTATTATCCAGCTGCTTAACATTTGCTGCTGAGATATGCTTAAAAGAACTTTTCATTCCTAAATAAAATTTCAAATGGCAAGACAGGCGATTAAGAGGGCACAGACATGGGAAGCAACCACTGAGAAATATCAGAAGGAAAACTTAAAGTTAGCTACCCAGCAGAGGATCATTAAGAATGATCAATAAGTAGGATATACAAAAATATTTTATTATGGTATTTTAGATAACTAAGAATGCATAGACTGGTAATATAGTAACTCAATTACTATACTTTTTGTAGAACATATATCTTTTTTTTGACGTATTAATAATAATAATAATATTTATATTTATATACCGCCCTTCTCCCGAAGGACTCAGGGCGGTGAACAGGGCAATTAATAAAATACAAGAATACAAAGATTAAAAAGGATTAAACAGATGCCCAAAACTAACAACAATAAATTTAAAATGGATTAAAACTATATTAAAAAATCCCAACCAATCACCCATCAGGCCAGGCCGGCTTGTTCAAACAGGTAGGTCTTCAGATCGCGTCGGAAGGAGCGAAGGTCAGGAGCCATCTGGAGCTCAACCGGCAGTTGATTCCACAAATCCGGAGCGCCCACAGAGAAGGACCTCCCCCTGGGGGCCACCAGACGACACTCTCTGACTGGTGGCACCCTGAGGAGGCCCTCTCTGTGGGAACGCACGGGGCGGAGGGAAGTCGATGCCGGCAGCAGGTGATCCCTAAGGTACTCCGGACCCATGCCATGCAGGGCCTTAAAAACCATAACCAAAACCTTGAATCTCACTCGGAAGACAACTGGAAGCCAATGCAGCTCACGGAGCAGAGGTGTAACATGGGAGTATCGGGAAACTCCCAACACGACTCTCGCGGCTGCATTCTGTACCAGTTGGAGCCTCCGAGTGGTCCTCAAGGGGAGCCCCATGTAGAGAGCGTTGCAGTAGTCTAGACGAGAGGTCACGAGCGCATGAGTGACCGTACGCAAGGCATCCCGGTCTAGATAGGGCCGCAACTGGCGCACCAGGCGAACCTGAGCGAAGGCCCCCCTAGTCACAGTAGTTATATGATCTTCCAGGGTAAGCTGTGAATCTAGGAGGACTCCCAAGTTGCGAGCCCTATCTACAGGGGGTAATAATTCACCCCCCATGGAAAGAGATGGAATAATCTGATTATCCCGAGATGCCAATACGCACAGCCACTCAGTCTTGTCGGGGTTGAGCTGAAGCCTATTCCTCCCCATCCAGACCCGAACCGCTTCCAGGCAACGGGACATCACGTCGAGGGCATCACTGGGGTGGTTTGGGGTTGAAATAAAAAGCTGGGTATCATCAGCATATTGATGATACCCAACTCCAAAACCACGAATGATCTCACCCAGTGGCTTCATATAGATGTTGAACAGGAGAGGCGAAAGGACCGACCCCTGAGGAACTCCACAAGCGAGAGGTCTCGAGGTCGACCTTTGCCCCCCTGCCAACACCGACTGCGAGCGTCCCAGGAGATAGGAGGAGAACCACTGTAAAACTGTGCCTCCCACTCCCAATCCCCTGAGACGCCGCAGCAAGATACCATGGTCGATGGTATTGAAAGCCGCTGAGAGGTCTAATAGGACTAGAACAGAGGAAAATCCCCTGTCCCGGGCCCTCCAGAGATCATTCACCAGAGCGACCAATGCCGTCTCCGTGCTGTACCCGGGCCTGAAACCCGATTGGTACGGGTCTAGATAATCCGCTTCATCCAGAACCAGGGGGAGCTGATGCGCCACCACACTCTCAACAACCTTCGCAAGAAAGCGAAGGTTGGAGACAGGACGAAAGTTATTCAACACAGCTGGGTCCAAGGCAGGCTTCTTGAGGAGAGGTCTCACCACCGCCTCCTTCAAGATGGCGGGGAAACTACCCTCACTCAAAGAGGCAGATATAACCGCCTGGAGCCAGCCTCGTGTCCCCTCCCGAGCTGCATAAACCAGCCAGGAAGGGCACGGGTCCAATAAACATGTGGTGGAGCTCAGCCTCCCCATGATCCTGTCCACTTCCTTCGGAGTCACAGGATCAAACTCATCCCAGAGAACATTGACAAGATCACTCGTGTCCTGTTCGTCAGACTCTGCCCAGTCAGAGTCCAAACCGGTCCGAATCCGAGCGATTTTGTCCGACAGATGTTGGCTAAACTCCTCAGCACGACCCTGCAAGGGATCCTCCCTCACCTCCTGATTAAGGAGGGAGCGGGTCACCCTAAACAGGGCGGCTGGGCGGTTATCTGCGGACGCGATAAGGGTAGCGAAGTGATTAGACCTCGCAACCCTTATCGCAGCGAGATAAGACCTAATGAAGGTTCTTAGTCGCAATCGGTCGGATTCGGATCGGGTGGCCCTCCAACAGCTCTCTAGGCCCCGTTTCCGACGCTTCATCTCCCGAAGCTCCATGGAAAACCATGGAGCTCGCTGGGATCTGCACCGGGTCAGGGGCCGCAAGGGTACAACTCGGTCAAGTGCCTCAGTGGCTGCCCTTTCCCAGGCTTCCACTAAGGCATCCACCGAGTTGTGAGCAACGGAAGCAGGTGGGGATACCAGCGCTGCCTGGAACCTATCAGGGTCCATTAAGCGCCTGGGACGGAACCATCTAATCGGCTCCGCACACCCATGGCGGGGAGCGGCAAAACGGAAGACCAGCCGCAGGAAATGATGATCGGTCCATGACAGGGGCATAACAATTGGAGAGCCCCCACCAAGATCATCTAACCACTGTCCAGATAAGAAAACCAAGTCAAGGGTGTGACCTCCCACATGAGTCGGTCCATAAATTACTTGCGTCAGGTCCATGGCCGTCATGGAAGCCATGAACTCCCGGGCCAACTCAGACGATCCTCCCAGGGATGGTAGATTGAAGTCCCCCAAAACTATAAGCTTGGGGAACTCAATCACCAATCCTGAGAGGATATCGAGCAGCTCAGGCAGGGCTGCTGCTGCGCGACTAGGCGAAACGTACACCAGCAGCAAGCCCAACTGCGCCCTAGGACCACACCTCAATAAGAGAGATTCACACCCGACTATCTGGAGAACGGTGGCTTCCTGCGGACATAAGGTCTCCCTCATAACCACAGCCACTCCCCCACCCCTACCCTGAGTCCGAGGCCGGTGTAGCACCCGAAAACCTGGTGGGCAAAGATCAACCAGAGGAATACCACCCTCTGGGCCCAACCAGGTCTCCGTGATGCAAGCCAGGTCCGCATGCTCACCCTTAATAAGATCCCGAACGAGAGGAGCCTTATTAACAACGGACCTGGCATTCACATATACCAGCCGGAGCTCAGGTGGCTGCACATCCTCGCTCCCGGGACCTCGGGGCGAAAGCAGAGGGTCGGAGCGCCTCACCGCTTGTAAATAGCGGAGATGCCCTCCCGGATATCGATACGGCCCTCTGTTCATACACCTGCTGCCATTCCCTAACGTCGTGGGAATAGGTAATCCCACGACCCGCTCCTGAGCCCCAGAGGCAACCGATCCCAGCTCCTCCCCCCCGCGATCCGTGCCAGGCCTGGTCTGAGTAACGGTTGGTGGATTACCCCCCATTTCCAACCAACCACAACCCTCCCCCCTTCCTAACCCCACAAAAAAATTTAATTAAAAAAGTAATCAGGGGCCTCTTATTACTTTTATACCGACGGCCCCTGCCCCTGCCCAACCATCTCTCAGGGTCCCAGCAATCGGGCCCTTCATCAAGAGGAAGCATAACAAGTGAGGCGGGACGCACCCAGGAAGGGGGGGCCCCCCTGAGGGCGAACAAGACCGTGCTCGAATAAGTAAGACGCATAGCAGTCGTTAAACAAGTCCGGCAAAAAGGCAGACCCAGATCGAAACGGGAGGGTCTCAAAATAACAGGAAAGTGTCCAGAATGCAAACCAAGCTCCACTGCCACTAGAGCTGGGTACCCCGGAACAGATCAATTCCCGCCCTCTCACGACGGTCGGAACCGGGAAGCAGCCTAGGACATACCACCGGGCAGGCAATACCGCCTAGAGCTCACACCTCTAGGAGGAAGCAGCTGGCTTTACATAAATTCACTAATCAATTTAGGGACTGAAGTATTTGTGTTTGTGGAAAGGATAGATGGGACCTAAGGCTTTTGTTTTGTTTTTTCCTTTCAGAACAGACATCATGCAAAACAAGATTATCTGCTGAGGTTGATGTTTCTTTACAAAGCTACCTGGAAAGACCATATGATTTTGAGAAGTGTCATGGTCAAATAATCATTCTATAGTAATGGCCAAAATTGTGGAAATCTTTAGGGAAAAGTATATTTTTGAGATTTGATGGCTAATAACAACACTTTTTTTGGAGTAATACCATAAAATTATATATCAATGGAAAGGTAATTTAATCGAGAATGTAATGCAACAAAGTTGGTTCAATTATCTGTACAGTGTTCTATTAAAAGTTATATCCAAATAACCAGAAAAAGGAAGCACAACTTGCTTAGGTTGATATCAGGTAGCTTTCCTTCATCTGATTGTAGCCAATGAGCATGAGTGTTTAGAGAGCCAATCAGGTGTCATCTTGTTTTGGCAATGAGCCAATCACACCACAGTAGGATTCAGTTATTGAGGTCATGTATTGAAGCTGAGAGAACATTTGTCAGTGTGTTATGTGATCACTGTCAAGTTGGTTGGGGTTTTTTTTGTGTTCTTTCATTTAGTGAGCTTGTAAAACATAATAAAATTAAATTAATGGTGCAAAGAGTTGACTGGTTACCCAGAAAGTGATGTAAAATAGAATTATTAAGTGAACAAGGCTACAGTTATAAAGAAATTAGAAGAAAAATTGGTGGAAACTTAAGCAAAGGTGGCATTTCTACTGTACACTTTTCCCAAAAGGTTTCCACAATTTTGGACACTACTATAAGTTGTGCTGCAGAGGGAGAGCAAGCTGTCTGAAATCTCTTATTCTGAATTAAGAAAGTGTCTTTCTTTGGGGGGAGAAATGTAATATAAAGTGAGATGGATCTTTTAAAATATACTTTTCTAGCATTTATTCCACTATGGAGCTCTGTGTGATAACACCAATCCACTTTTGACAGAATTGGTGGCAAAATTATTCTGCCTCATTAATATGAAGTGTGTGCATGTTACATATTTAGTTTTTATGCATTTGGAAGGGAATACCCATCTTGCTTAAACCTGATCTGTTCCTTCCAAGGGACTTTTTTCAGATTATTTCTTCAAATGACTTATTAATTACTTTAAAACTATGAAGTACTGTACACATCGAAGTCTGCCTTCAGTCCTTAATGAAATAAAATTTTAATGACAAACTTCAGATTTTAAAAAATTGAAATAAACAGCAGAACTCATTGTTTTAGTTCATAAAATAATAAATGGGTTAAGGGTCCAATTATATTTCAAATAACATTTTGGAATTAATTATAAAGAATCCTTCCTGAAAGGAAAGGCAACTTATTTTGATTTTTTTCTAAGACAGAGTTATACAATTTTAAAATTTGGTCACTGGAAGGAACTAAATATTTTAATTAATGGAGAAGAATGTGTTGTTAGCTGCGAAGTCGTGTCCGACCCATCGCGACCCTATGGACAACATTCCTCCAGGCCTTCCTGTCCTCCACCATCCTCTGGAGTCCATCCAAGCTCACGCCTACTGCTTCAGTGACTCCATCCAGCCACCTCATTCTCTGTCGTCCCCTTCTTCTATTGCCCTCGATCTTTCCCACCATTAGGCTCTTCTCCAGTGAGTCCTTCTTTCTCATTAGGTGGCCAAAGTATTTGAGTTTTAGCTTCAGGATCTGGCCTTCTAAACAGCAGTCAGGATTGATCTCCTCTAGGACTGACCGGTTTGATCGCCTTGCAGTCCAAGGGACTCGCAGGAGTCTTCTCCAGCACCAGAGTTCAAAGGCCTCAATTCTTTGGCGCTCAGCCTTTTTTATGGTCCAACTTTCACTGCCATACATTGCAACTGGGAAGACCATAGCCTTGACTATACGCACTTTTGTTGACAGGGTGATGTCTCTGCTTTTTAGTGTGCTGTCTAGATTTGCCATGGCTTTCCTCCCGAGGAGCAAGCGTCTTTTAATTTCTTGGCTACAGTCCCCATCTGCAGTGATCTTGGAGCCCAGGAAATAAAATCTGTCACTACCTCCATTTCTTCCCCATCTATTTGCCAGGAATTGAGAGGGCCAGATGCCATGATCTTGGTTTTCTTAATGTTAAGTTTCAACCCAAGTTTTGCACTCTCCTTCTTCACCTGCAACAAGAGGCTCTTTAGTTCTTCTTCACTTTCTGCCATTAGAGTGGTATCATCTGCGTATCTAAGGTTGTTGATATTTCTTCCGGCAATCTTAATTCCTGCTTTTGATTCATCTAGCCCAGCCTTTCTCATGATGTGCTCTGCATATAAGTTAAATAGGCAGGGCGACAGTATACAGCCTTGCCGGACTCCTTTCCCAATTTTGAACCAATCAGTGGTTCCATGTCCAGTTCTCACTGTTGCTTCTTGACCCGCATATAGGTTACTCAAGAGGCAAATAAGATGGTCTGGTATTCCCATCTCTTTAAGAACTTGCCACAGTTTGTTATGATCCACACAATCAAAGGCTTTAGCATAGTCAATGAAGCAGAAGTAGATGTTTTTCTGGAACTCCCTAGCTTTCTCCATGATCCAGCGTATGTTGGCAATTTGATCTCTAGTTCCTCTGCCTCTTCGAAATCCTGCCTGTACTTCTGGTAGTTCTCGATCCACATACTGCTGGAGTCTAGCTTGTAGAATTTTAAGCATAACTTTACTAGCATGAGAAATGAGTGCAATGGTGCGATAGTTTGAACATTCTTTGGCACTGCCTTTCTTTGGAATTGGAATGTAAACTGATCTTTTCCAATCCTGTGGCCACTGTTGAGTTTTCCAAATTTGCTGGCAAATTGAGTGTAGCACTTTTACTGCACTGTCTTTTAAGATTTTGAATAGCTCGGCTGGGATACTGTCACCTCCACTAGCTTTGTTGTTGCTCAGTTTTTCTAAGGCCCACTTCACTTCACATTCTAGGATGTCTGGCTCGAGGTCAGTGACCACCTCACTGTGATTATCAGGGACGTTAAGCTCATTCTTGTATAGATCTTCTGTGTAATTTTGCCACCTCTTCTTGATCTCTTCTGCCTCTGTTAGGTCCCTGCCATTTTGGTCCTTTATCATGCCCAGTTTTGCATGAAACGTTCCCTTCATTTCTCTAATTTTCTTGAAAAGATCTCTGGTCCTCCCTATTCTATTGTTTTCTTCTATTTCTTTGCACTGTTCATTTAAGAAGGCATTCTTATCTCTTCTAGCTATTCTCTGGAATTCTGCATTCAGTTGAGCGTATCTTTCTTTTTCTCCCTTGCCTTTCGCTTCCCTCCTTTCCTCAGCTATTTGCAAAGCTTCCTCAGACAGCCATTTTGCTTTCTTGCATTTCTTTTTCTTTGGGATGGTTTTGGTTGCTACCTCTTGTACAATGTCGCGAACCTCTGTCCATAGATCTTCAGGCACTCTGTCTATCAGATCTAATTCCTTAAATCTATTTGTCACCTCTACTGTATATTCAACAGGGATATGATTTAATTCATACCTGAGCGGCCTAGTGCTTTTCCCTACTTTCTTCAGTTTAAGCCTAAACTTTGCAAGGAGAAGCTCATGGTCTGAGCCACAGTCAGCTCCTGGTCTTGTTTTTACTGACTGTATAGAGCTTCTCCATCTTTGGCTGCAGAGCACATAGTCAATCTGATTTCTGTGTTGACCATCTGGTGATGTCCATGTGTAGAGCCGTCTCTTGGGTTGTTGGAAAAGAGTGTTTGCTATCACCATCGTATTCTCTTGACAGAATTCTATCAGCCTGTGCCCTGCTTCATTTTGCACTCCAAGGCCAAACTTGCCTGTTATTCCGGTTCTCTTTTCGCTTCCTACTTTAGCATTCCAATCCCCCATGATGATAAGAACATCATTTTTTGGTGTTAGTTCTATAAGGTGCTGTAGGGCTTCATAGAACCGGTCAATTTCATCCTCTTCAGCACTGGTGGTTGGGGCATAGACTTGGACTACTGTGATATTGAATGGTTTGCCTTGGATTCGAACTGAGATCATTCTGTCATTTTGAGGATTGTATCCCAGTATTGCTTTTCCTACTCTTTTATTGACTATGAAGGCTACTCCATTTCTTCTGAGGGATTCTTGCCCGCAGTAGTATACCTGATGGTCATCTGAATTAAATTCACCCATTCCTGTCCATTTTAGTTCGCTGATACCTAAGATGTCGATGTTTAGTCTTGTCATCTCTTGTTTGACCACATCCAGCTTTCCTTGATTCATGGATCTTACATTCCAGGTTCCTATGGAGAGAACATCTTTACAGCATCGGACTTTCCTTTCACCACCAGACACATCCACAACTGAGCGTCCTTTCGGCTTTGGCCCAGTCGCTTCACTCTTTCTGGCGCTACTAGTACTAGCCCTCTGCTCTTCCCCAGTAGCATATTGGACGCCTTCCGACCTGAGGGGCTCATCTTCCAGCGTCATATCGTTTTGCCTTTTGGTACTGTCCATAGGGTTTTCATGGCAAAGATACTGGAGTGGGTTGCCATTTCCTTCGCCAGTGGATCACATTTTGTCAGAACTCTCGGCTATGACAGCTACAGAATGACATATAATATAGTATTAAAATATTGAAAGATACTTTTGAAAAACTAAATCAGTACTTAATATCAAAAATGTCAGTAGCAATGTTTGCTTTTATGAATGGATATGTCCAAAATATGTTTTGTAAGAAATGACAGAAGAGGAACAAGTCTGAGTTGGCACTGAATGTGCCTCTATAAATGGTAGGCTATAAAAATGACATGGAAAAAGATGTTTCATTGGACATACAAAAGAAATTGGTTGATGCTTTAATCCTATGGTATTACAAATAATAAATCAAGATGGTCACCAGGATAATTTCTTTATATTGGATTTACAAAAGGATTTGTTAAAACTTCAAGAAATCCTGTGAGAAGGGGTTAAAAAAATGAAAAGAAATCAAATTTTACAACATTAGTTGAATGAAGATTAAGATTGTTAGATGTAAAATGAAAAACTATAAAGTTTTTATTTGATTAAGTTTAAAATATATATGTTGTCATTTTCTGGCAACTCTTAATGAATGTTTGTTACCTCAGGATGGAAATGGTGATGCTTTATTGATTTGTATTATTGGTTTTAAAGTAAGAGGAGATGAAAAGTTACCAAAAATTGCTTATACTTGTGATGAAGATTGGAAGTCACTTATTTCCATCTCTCTCTCTCTCTCTCTCTCTCTCTCTCTCTCTCTCTCTCTCTCTCTCTCCTTATTGCAATTATGATTGTTTATGACATTATTAAAACTTAATTCTTATTTCTACTATGTGGAAATGTTCCTTATTTTGTTTTGCTTTGTTTTTCTTATAATTTCATTTACAAGAGAAAATTAGAAACATTTCCTTCTGGTTTAATGTAATCATATTTTTCTTCAAGATGACATGATGTGATTTGCTCAAATATTGAATAGATTTTGTATGCAAAGTTGAAACCTTACATTATCTGGTACTCTAAACAGACTGCTTAACTTTTGCACTCTTGAAGTATATTATCAATACTTCCAAGAAGTATGTATGGCTGGTTTTGAATATGTCTTCTTGCTCATTCCAGTTCAAATTTATAATACCTCGCATGTATCTTTCTTTGGTCTGCAAATGTATCATTATTAGTTGAATTGAATGCAAACTATTTTCTATATACTACAATTTATGGTGAATGTTCCTTCTCAGCTAGTTATTATATAGTCCTCTGCTAAATTCTATAAGGCCCTGTTACAGGATACTTAAGGACATATTTTGAAAATCATACATTCATTCTTCAGTCACCTTTCAAATGTGAAAACTGCCTGAAAACATATATTTAAGAGCAGGTTTGTTTAACAGTTTTAGAATCAGTAGCTACAATTATTTTTCAGGAGTGCAAGGTGACTTTTACATATAATTCTGTCCACTTAATTAGTCTGCACCAAATACAATACAATATGGAACATTAGAATTTACAGGACAAGGAATTGAGGATGGAAGAATCAGTTCAATTTGCAGTCCAAGCTGTTTTTGCATATGTTCATTAATATCAACATCTGATTTGTTCCTGCTTTAAATTATGGAATCTTGGCACGTGTGTATGCAGTATAGGTATATAGACAGGTACACCTTTCACTTTAAAACAGGTATCCATTTTCCATATTTTTCCCTCAAAAGTGAATTTATAAATATATTTTGATACTTGTTTGAATCTAATGTTATCCATACATCAGGCAATGATGGTTCAGGTTAGATTCAGTCAGTGAATTAAATATTTATTATGCTCATAGACCAGTATAACTGATGAGATAATATTTGAATGTACAAAAACTAAATTCTTCCACATCCTTAACAAGAGAAAAGTAAAATATAATAGAAGCAGAAATTTAGTTTATTTATTTTAAACAATTTAAGGCTGAATATAGTAGCTGAATACTTGGTTCTATAACAATGCATAACCCTGCATTCAAAATGTAATGAAGAATAATAAAGCATGTGACTGCAAGGAACTAAAGCAATTGTTATAAATCTAATTTAATTTCCTCACTCACGAGCATTGTAATGGTTTTCTTTTAAACCCTTTGGCAAAATGAAAAGATTGGTTCCCCCACCAGAATGCAAACCCCCAAAGGTGACTGCATTTGTTCAATCTCTGTTGAAAGAAATAGCTCAAATCTACTATTTTTTACTTCTTGAAAGATTTTGCAGCTCATTATTTTGGTGTTAGATGTGAAATTTAGTTTTCCTGACAAAATAAATAAAGGTGTATGTTCTGTTTTGATACCAATTTTGAAAGATAAAGATATTTATTCATAGAGCATAATGGCCAGTGTTCTTTATTCTGTAAAGTACAAATACAACAGAAAATATTTCAGACTGTCTTAGAAATGCAACAACAAGGCCAGAAGATATATCTGAAGACAGAAATTCAATATAAGTTTTAATAATTGCCACATACATACAAGATATCAAAGGACTAATGAAAGCCAGGTGATATTTTAAACTATTTTATACCAAGATTTTCATAAGGTTACCATAAAACTAGACGTATTCAGACAGATTCTCGTTTTAATCTTCATGAACACATTAGGCTGGAAATCCAAACTGTTTAAAAACAGCCTGTGCTTCTGCAGTTGTATTAGATTCAGGGAGAGAAGAAATAAAGCTGGCCACACTGCAGCAGGAAAATTTCTCAGTCCTTTCATGACTGGCAGGTATGCAGGAACACACACACACACACACACACACACACACACACACACACACACACACACACACACAGAGAGAGAGAGAGAGAGAGAGAGAGAGAGAGAGAGAGCAGGCAAGATTGCCTTTTCCATCAGAACTTTGTCTGTTGTCTCTTCCCAAAGGCAACATACAAATTTAGAATATCGTGTGACAGAAGATATGCAGTTTCTTTAATAGGTTTTTTTTCTTAATAAATGAATAAATGATTTTTGTGCATGCTACACTTGGAGCAGCACATTAGGTAAAATAATAATTTGTTCCAGAGAATTATAATTTCAGAAATTTCAAATAATGTAATTCTGGGTTCAGGTATATATTGGCCTTAGGAAACATTTCTTTCTCAACAGTCATCATTATCATTTTTATTTAGCTTACTGTCCAGCATTGATTTCTAATGTCAACACCTTTATGAGGGGTTGTAGGCCAGGCTGAACCTGTGGAATGTGTCAAATGTGCCATAAGTCACGAGTCTCTGCCATGCCAAGCAAGAGATCTAAGTCCAGCTCACCTTGAATGCCTCTTAATTCCTGATCATTTCTCTTGACCATTAGTAGCTCAGATTCTGTAGAGAGTTTAAGCTTGTAATAAATCTTTATACTGATTTGAACTGCTTAAATCTCCTGATTTCCCTGGCGCTTGACAGGGGTGAGAAAAAATAACTATTTATCTCTTTTTAAGATATAGAAAATAATTTGGCTTGTTGATGAATCTGCAACTCAGCATTCTGAATAAATCATGACAATATTTGTTATGATATTAAACAAACATTCAGGATCATTTCAGCAGCCAATTATATCAACCCATTCCCTAGTGATATGCAAAACACCTGTTTATATATTGCTTTGGTGATGTTGGCAATGGTCTACTATTTACTGCTATTGGAATTGGAAACTTTGCAAAATCTCTTCTCAAAAAGCTGAGTATGTATTATTTCAGCATTCTCTCAATAATCCCCTTGGTTCATATATTATCTTATCTGAAAAATGCAGATAAGCAGAGATATGAAATTGCTAATGTTAGCAATTTGTACAATCATTTAAAAATGCCTGCTATAGCCATGGATATTGCCAAGGCATTTGGAATACTTCAAGCCAAAGAGAACAGAAATTATGGGAAAGGGTGATATTGTAACTTCTCCCTACAATATTTTAAAGGTTATATTTTAGAGTATGAATATATAGGTTCCTTAGTATCAAAGAATGTTTTGCCTCAAGTCCGTGGTGGGGAACCTATGGTACACGTGCCACAGGTGGCATGCAGAGCCCTCTCTGTGGGCATGCATGCCATTGCCCCAGTCCTAGGCCTTCAGCTGGGTTTTATAAAACCTTTTTGCTTTAGGCCTTCACCTCCATGTGCAAAAAAAAAAGACAAAAGGTTCAATCAATCAAATTCAACTTCTTGTGGGGAAAAAAAGATCTCGCAAAATTGGAATTGATTGATTGAACTTTTTAGTCCCACCCAGTCTGCCGTTACCACTGCAGCCATGCCCACCCAATGGGCCACATCCACCCAATGAGCTATGCCCACCCGGTTTTGGGTTGCAGTTTGGGCACTCGGTCTCTAAAAGGTTCACCATCACTGCCTTAAGTCAAATATGCGGCATAACAGAATTTTAATCATTTAATTATCTGTTTAGGAGAAAAGAAGACAAAGAAATTCAAGACACATTCTGTCTATTATTAATTGATTTGGTAAGAGTCATTCAGTTCAAAATCCAAAGTTCCTTTCCCATTCTAATCCCAAAGGTGCTTTTTCCAAAAGGCAGTGGACTTTCTTGGTTTTTTTTTTCTTTGAAAATGATTCTCTGAAGAAGCTTCTTGAATGAGAAAACAACAGGATTTTGGAGAAAAAACCCCAAGAAAGTCTAGTTGCTTTGGGACAACCATTCTAACTCTTCTTTTCTAGTGAAAACAAACATTTTTGCTTATGCATGAGCCTGGTAATGGTGGACTATTAAATTCTTTAGGTTTCCCTTCCCTTCTTCAAGGCAGAAAACAGACAGGAGAGGCAAGAATGAAAAAAACAACAACACAGATTTCTTAGTATGGAAGCAGAAGTATCTCAAACACATAACAACATCCTATTTTCATTTGGTATGTAACAACATTGTACTATCTATGCAGCTGCGAGAGTTGTGTTGGGAGTCTCCCGATACTCCCATATTACACCTCTTCTCCCTGAGCTGCATTGGTTACCAGTTGTCTTCCGGGTGAGGTTCAAGGTATTAGTAATGGTATTTAAGGCCCTACATGGCATGGGTCCGGAGTACCTTAGGGATCACCTGCTGCCGGCATCAACTTCCCTCCGCCCTGTGCGCTCCCACAGAGAGGGTCTCCTCAGGGTGCCACCGATCAGAGAATGTCGATTGGTGGCCCCCAGGGGGAGGTCCTTCTCTGTGGGCGCCCCGGAGCTATGGAATCAGTTGCCGGCTGAGCTCCGGATGGCGCCCGACCTTCGCTCCTTCCGTCGCGATCTGAAGACATTCTTATTTGTACAATCCGGCCTGGCCTGATGTGGGTTGGGTGGTTATTTTAATATATGTATTTATTGTTTTTAGTTGGGCATATGTTTAATTCTTTTTTAACTTTTGTATTTTTGTATTGTTATATATTTGCCCTGTTCACCACCCTGAGTCCTTCGGGAGAAGGGCGGTATATAAATAAAATTATTATTATTATTATTATTATCTTGTTTTTGTTTTCTAGTTGTTTGCAAGCATAAACGTAACCTGTTCAATGTTTTTTTAATAGGTTATTCTGAAACTTCACAACTCTGCTCTTTTTCTCTCATTTATATTTTTCCTCCTATGAAAAAGAAAAGAGATTCCCTGTAACCTCTTGTTGAAGGAAAAGTCTCCATCATGGTTCAGTCAAAGCCGGGGATAAACAACATGGCACCTGCTTTAGGAAGAAGGTTACAGTTTATTGAATAGCAGAGCCAGACAGAAAGATGGCTCTAGCAGAAAAAAAGGGCTGAGCACATGTAGGGAGTGGGTTTTTATACCCTCCGGAGCCTTTTGTTGTTTCCTGTTTCAGGCTTTGTATTTCCTGTGTCACATATTCTTTGCTGAGTCTGGGTGTGCATTTCTGGTATTCTGATAGTGCTGGGCTAATCCTATTATGTCCCAAGGGTCCGGATTATTTACGAGAGCATCTTTTGCTGGCGTCAACCTCCTATCGTCCTGTGTGCTCCCACAGAGAGGGCATCCTCAGGGTGCTGTCGGTCAGGGAATGCCAACTGGCGGCCCCCAGGGGGAGAGCATTCTCTGTGGGCACACCTGCCCTATGGAACCAACTCTCTGTTGAGCTCCGGATGGCTCCCGACCTTAGCTCCTTTCGCCACAACCTGAAAACTTGGTTATTTGAGCTTGCTGGCCTAGACTGAGGGATTGGGATTTTATTTTTTTTAATTTTTAACTTTTAGAATGTGTTTTACTTATTAGGGCTAATTTAATTTAATTTATTTTAACTTTGTATAGTGTATATTGTATATTGTGTTTTAATTGCCCTGTACACCGCCCTGAGTCCTTTGGGAGAAGGGCGTTATATAAATCCAAATAATAATAATAATAATAATAATAATAATAATAATAATAATAATAA
>JAKJMR010000173.1:1076683-1119781 GCA_024449315.1 Daboia siamensis
ATATTAATATTAATATTAATATTAATATTAATATTAATATTAATATTTCTTTTAACCACTGAGGAAACTGTAGATACCTAATTCACACATATGCTAATCTAAAGCAAAACAATTAACATTATGGCCTAATATGATGTCTGATATCCCCTTGGTTATAGAATAAAAGGAACAGCAGAGAAATTTGAGGGTCAAGGACATGAAAATGGAGCTACAGAAAAATAAGAAGGGAATGGGAAGTTGAATTTTAAAAAAGCATGAATGAGGAGCATTGGCAGATGATACAGTAAAAAGATAGAGTTTTTTATCTCTATCTGAAAAAGATATGGAGATTCATTGCAGCAAAAGTGATGCAAATCAAATGTTTCCAGGCTATATAAAGCTTCCTGTTTTTGTTTTATAAAATTTATTTGCAGCAGTAAGAACAATATACGGTAACTTCAGTAGTACAATACAAAGAACAGTTTCAGGAACTGGGTATGTCTAGTTTAATCAAGAGAAGGACTAGGGGTGACAAGATAGCAGTGTTCCACTGTGTAAGGGTCTGCCACAGAGAAGAGGGAGTCAAGTCAAGTTAATTTTAATTTAGTCCAATTGGGTTTTTTTTTTTAATTAATACAGGGATTATTATAATTTATTTTAATTTGTTTTTAACTTTTATATTTGTGTTTTTAATTACCCTGTAAACCGCCCTGAGTCCTTCGGGAAAGGGCGGTATATAAATGTAATAAAATAAATAAATAAATAAATAAGCTATTTTCCAACCCACCCACCCCCCACCCCCACCCCCGAAGGCAGGACAAGAAGCAACGGATGGAAACTAATCAAGGAGAGAAGCAAACTAGAATGAAGGAGAGATTTCCTGACTGTTAGAACAATTAACCAATGGAACAACATGCCTCCAGATGTTGTGGGTGCTTCAACACTGAAAGTTTTTAAAAAGAGACTGGACAACCATTTGTCTGAAATGGTATAGGGTTTCCTGCCTGAGCAGGGGGTTGGACTAGATGACCTCCAAGGTACTTTCCAACCCTGTTATTCTATTATTCATTATCGAAGAAAAAGATGTACTTTGTACTTATTTTTAAAAATGGCCTGATGAATTATTTTATGAGCAGAAAAAGTGTTGTCAGAGTGTTCAAAACTCTAATTTGCTGGTTTGTACACACACACACACACACACAAATATTAACAAAGAATGTACAATTGCCAATATCTACTAGATGTGTTATATGTAATGTTTTTCCTCTCATGATTTTGTTCTATTTATGTTTATTGCTTTAACTGAGTTTGTTTTTATTGCTTGTTTTATTGTACACTGCCCAGAGTCATTTGCTATGAGATGGGCAGCCATATACATTTGACAAATTAAATAAACAAAGTAGTCCAAACTTTGACAAACATTTTTGAAGTGCAAACATAGGAGTTAGTGCTACCATTTCTGAAGAAGTCAAACAGCTGCAACAATTCCTTATGAAAAATTCTGCAATGTAACCAATATTATAAAAGCTTTTTTAAATATATATATATATCATTTTTAAGCTCAGAAACAGTAATGCTGTATTTTTTAAAAAATATCTGTGCATCTATACAGTATAGCAGATCAAATTTCAATTTTGTTTTTTCAGTGGTCATATAAATAATCAATTTCATTCAAATTCCTGTTTTCTTAAAAAAAAGATTACTGGTTTAATTATTTTAATTCCTCCAAAACTTGCCATAACTTAAGAAGTGGTAATAATATCTGGACCAAATAGGAAATGCTTGAATTGAACAGCACTTGTGTCTGCTTTTATGTGTGCATGTGTTGTAGCTTGAGGTGCTGCACAAACAGGGCATCCAGTGATGTCCTGGATTTTAGTGAATCTAATAATAACTTGAAAGAGTCCAAAAAAAGTAAATTCTGAAATATCTTCTTTCAGATAATTGTCAAAGCTAGGATAAATAGCCTGAAAGTGTGGAGAATTAAATAAATGTTTCCCAAAAAGCTAATTATAGCTTGTGTAATGAAAATCTTTAAGTATACCCTTATTCAATATTCTGTAAATTCATCTAAAATAACCTGAAGGAATTGATATAGGAATTACCTTTCAAAATGCAAATCAAACTTGGAATTAAACACATTCATTTTATTTTACCCCAAATGCTTAAAGCAATTTTATATAATTTATGAAGCTCCTACTGTTTTGGAACATAAAGGGAAATAAACATGGATCCAACAACAGTTTAAGACTGGATGTATCAGGGACTTGGAAGAGTTGACTAGATAGCTTGTTTACCACCAGACAGTTATTTGCCCAAGAGTCTATAAGCAAGTCTATATACCAATGTGCATTGATCAGAAGGCAACAGTGAGAAAACTTTATGGCGACACAGATTGCTTCAGGATCAGGAGGGGGTTAGACAGGTATATCACCATTTTGGTTCAATCTCTGTTGAAGTGATCATGCAGAAATTATAGCTGGAATTGATTTGGCAGTGAAGACTGCATACATAATTAATTTGAAGTATGCAGATGATATAACACCACTGGATGAAAATAAGGAAGACCTGGGAAAAATGATGTGGAAAATCTAGGATGAAAGTGAAAAAGTAGGATTTAATCTTAACATCAGGAAAACAAAAAATAATTACAACAGCTGCAGATGTTTAAAATCAACAAGGAATAAATTGAATTAGTTTGAGAATTTATCTTCTTTTGATTCATCATTCATTTTTTTTTCAATTTAATCTTCAAAACTTTAACTAACTTCTTTATAGAGCTAGTAAAATAGTCCTCATTCAGATCATTGTCTTGGCTTGTTGTTTGAATTTCCACTTTAGTTGTCTTCTCTGTTTTATAATCTACACATTTTTAAAAAGTTATGCAGCATTTAAAAACCTCCTGGAGTAAGTCAAATGTCATAACTTTTTATATCATTTTTATATTCCATCAATAACCAAAAATAAAAGGTAAGCTATCACTTTTTTTCTTTATTCTATTTTGCCTATTTAGACCCCTATACTGTCCAGTTTCTGAGGTTTTAAACACTCAAATTTCAGTTTTGGTAGTCTCAGACATTAGGTAGATAAAACAATTTAATTCCCATAAAATTCAGTTTATTTATATAATTATTTCCAAAATCTTATAGTAAAAGTCCTAATATTCCAGATTTGTCTGGTCCCTTAATTCATTTATAACTTAACTGGATCAAGATCTTATGCTTTTTGTCATTTATTTACAATTCTTTAAATTTTTAAGCTTACAGTTATTCTCTTTTTTGTTCAAGAATGAATGTAAATTCCCCAGGTGGCTGTCACAGCCTTGTGATATTTAAGTAAACAATGTCCAAATGTGTCCATTTTCAAAGATAGTGAATGGTAGAGTCAACTACTGGTACTAGTGATTGACCTGATTTGACCTGTGATTTATAAGTGACAAGTTGTGATCTGTTCTGTTTTTGAGGTCTATCTTTTAATAGATCCTCATTTTGAGTTCATTGGCTTTATTCATTTGTCTTGCCTTGGTGGAGCAGTGTGCTAATGCCTCCTTAAGTAACACCAGCTGCCTGCAATTAGTGCAGGTTTGCATCACACCAGGCTCAAGGTTGACTCAGCCTTCCATCCTTCCGAGGTAGATAAAATGAGGACCCAGATTGTTGGGGGCAATAAGCTGACTTTGTAATAATGCTGCTTGGTGGGGGCCGAAAGCCCTAATAAGTAGGCATATACATAGAATGAAGGCTATTGCTAAGCACATTGGTTTGTGCTTAAATTGTAAGCCGCCCTGTGTCTTCGGAGAAGGGCGAGATATAAATGGGATTAAAATAAAATAAATAAATAAAATATTGATCTCATTGAATGGACATTCAATCTCCTGGATGCTTAGATTAATTCAATCATTTCACCATGATTGGAAGTGGGTCAGACCAAATGTGAACATACTGCCTGACTATATAGAATAGATCTCTTAGTATATTATAAACCAACAAATCTATTGTATAGCTTTCTTATATACATATATCATATCTTCTGTACATATACTTCAATAAAATGAGTGCTCTGAGACCTAAAATAGTCCTTTTAGGACTATGTTAGCCTTATCCTCTTCAGTACAGAAGCTTTTAAAATTTGTATTTGCTTTCCATAATGGTATCAATTAAACATAATGATTTGCCTTGGCTTTTGGCTTTAGACTTATTGATTCCTTTCTTTTAGACTGCTAACTATTTAGACTGCTAACTATTTTCAAGACTTTTGTTTTAACTTCAAAAATTGTGTTGTAAATAACTTTCTTTGAACTTGGAAAGGTGCTTACAAAAAGTTTTTCAATAAATAAATGATTAGATAGCTTTTTGTAATTTATAGATGGAACCTTCAAATAAGAAGGATTTCTTATTTCTTATTCTATATCCTCCTTCCTATCATTGTTAACCTGGACTTCCTAGAACACAGAACAGAACTTGAAGTTTAAAAGATTTGAGAACATTTATTCATTTGGGCAGTATAATCAGGCCATCACAGAAATGAGATTTTGGGCACAACTGCCTTGAATACAGACCTTATTTTGGAGAATCGGAATGTGCTGAAGAGATAAACTAGCTGAATGATACACCGGAGATTGCAATTTCAGCTGCAATTTACTGCAGAGTTAAAGGTAAAGAATCCTCCTTTCATGGAGGAATGCAGATTAGGTGTATTGTAGAAAATCAATTTTACTTATTTAAACCACACAATTTACTTCTGATACACAAATATATGTGTGTGTGTGAGTGAGTGTGCATGTATACACATAGAACAGGAATACTACACACAATTTTATAACATATTCCTGCATATGAAAAGCCAGGTATTCTTTTTTGTGAATAAGTGGAATCAGTTATTCCAATTAAATTTATATTAAATAATTATAATTTGGATTATAATGCATATATATAAATGCTTAAACAAAAATGTGGGAATTCCCACATTTTGAAATAAATATTAGCATTTTAGCAGAGTCATTTGAAAGCATCTTATCTATAACATTAAATTCAATTTCTCTCTTATATAGAAAACAACAGAACGATATGCTGAATGTAGATTTTCTGTGTCACAAAAATTGCCATGATCAGCAGCCACTATCCAATGAATATCATTATCACATCCATAAAAGAGAAATCTAAATCACAGGAAATTTAACTGGGTCTCAGCATGCAGTGTCTGTAACACATCAACTGTTTCTTATCCTAAATATAGCCTGTTTCAACTTAAGAGAAAACCTACCACCCAGGAGTCTATTATATAAAGAAGTCACACAAGCAACAAGAAGTTCACTTCCACTGTTAGGTGACTTGTGTTTAGTATAATGTCTTAGTCATAACTCCACATAGAAGCATCCATGGGCATGTTGCTTTGTTGAGTGTAAGATGAGAAAATTCTAGACCACAGAAGTTAGAGTCTTGTATACAGTACAGGGGAAAGAGCAAATTAAAGCAATGAAACAATAGATACTTTGGTAAGAAAAAAAAGAATATATTATATTTTAATTGGAAATGTTTAGGCTAATTACAGTATTGTTTAGTTGCACTAGAGGATAGAATGAAAGACACGTAAAAATGAAGAGAGATCTTACGTAAACAAGACAAATAGTTTTACACAGTGCTTTTTTTGTAAAAGAAAAAGGTGCCGGAACTCACACATGTCATATAACCCGCCTTGCCTACCATACAAGGTTCCATCCAAAAAAGGAGCCGGAACTCCGTTCTGAGCGTTCTATGAGAAAAAAAGCCCTGGTTTTACATAAGGATATAGTTTAATGTTTTATGTTATAATGTCAGAAAGATTTTATACCTATTATATCCAATGCAGATATATTACATCAGTTGCCTGTTCATTTTGGGATGTTTAAAGTTCTGGTTTAGACCTTTAAAACCATAAATTTGTAACTTGATGTGGCTTCAACATAAATCTACCTGGCCCTTATCAATTTAGGAGGCCTGGTGGTAGATTAGCCTCTTTAATGGTAGCATGGTTATATCTGGAGTGCTGCCTAAAATAATTATACATTTGAAGTTAACCTTTGAAAAAGATCTCTAGAGTTACTATTTCTGAAAACCACATTTTCAGGTACATAAGAAGCTGCCTTTATACCTTGCCAATAGTCCATCTAGTTCATTGTGGTTTTCAAAACACTGGAATTGTTTCCAAGAGTGTCAGGTAAGATACATCATCATTCTCAGTTGAAAGAGTTAGCATGAGCTTTACTACTAATCTATTTCTCCAATATGTGGGACGCGGTGGCTCAGTGGGTTAGGATGCTGAGCTTGTTGATCAGAAGGTCGGCAGTTTGGCGGGTCGAATCCCGAGTGCCGCGTAGCAGAGTGAGCGCCTGTTACTCGTCCCAGCTTCTGCCAACCTAGCAGTTCGAAAGCACGTAAAAATGCAAGTAGAAAAATAGGGACCACTCCGGTGGGAAGGTAACAGCGTTCCGTGCGCCTTTGGCGTCTAGTCATGCCGGCCACATGACCACGGAGACGTCCTTGGACAAACGCTGGCTCTTCGGCTTTGAAACGGAGATGAGCACTGGCCCCTAGAGTCGGAAACGACTAGCACGCATTTGCGGGGGAACCTTTACCTTTACCTTATTTCTCCAATATACCTTGACACCTCAAAAATCTGTGTGTGAAATTATATAATAGTACTCTATGGCAAATATCAGTGAAAAGGCTTGGACTAGAGCTAGCTACAATAAAACTCTATGTCATAAACCTATAGATGTTAGGTTATTACTAATGTATGAGGAATGTAAGTATATATAAGGATATGTAGTTGAGGAAAACATTTGAAAAAATTAGATTTGTGTGTGAATAAAAAAGGAGAAGAGCAGAAGGAAGAAATGAGAATTCAAAAAACTGAAAAAGGACAAACTATTAATTTTGTTATGAAGCTTAAATAAATATCATTTATTATCTAAGAGTGCTACTGTTAGAAAACCTGACCTGAAATTTAGCATTTAAAAGGGAACAGAAACTAAAGGCTAGTCCAGATGCATTTTTGTAAAAGGGCATGTTAATAGTATCTGCACCAGGACCTAACATTTTGAAATGGGTTTTTGCAAATAATGCTTAATCCTTCATATTTCTATGCCCCAGAATTACACTCCAATAAAAATCAGAAACATGTTATGGGAATATTCCTATAATAAAAATTGTACTTTTGTCTACAATTTCAATGTGTATGTATATTGTAATATGTAAGCACAGCAAGTAAACAGGATTAATTAGCTTTCAATGATTAATGTTTTTCCAGTATTTATCTAAAGGATATGAAATATTGCATGACTACAACTCCCATCCATTGTCAGTGCCGGTCATGGCAGTAGGAGCTGCAGTTTATTAACCTGTAAAGCCATAGGTTCTTCATTTCCTAACTGAGACTTTTACATTTTTCTTTTGCCATGTGCTTTTATTGTTTCTTTTTTACTTATTGAATTAGCTCTTTAATATGACTGTGCTCCTGTTAACTTCATTAAGTATTAGATCAGGTCCTAAGAAATTACTTGATCTTTATATAATTGAGGTTAGCAGTTGAAAAAGGCGAAAGCCCAGATGGCCAAAGCAATAAACCATTATGAATAATGTACTGCTAAATGTTTTGTTCAATTATTGTGACAAATGTAGCTTTCCCTTTTCATTAATTTATTCATGACATGCCATAGAAAGCTTAGTCTGAGCATCTGCAGAATGTACTTATTTCAATATTTCAGTTATTGATTACTTTAACAGAATCCACATATTGTGACAATACACTCTCAAAAGGACTACTACTAAAGAGCCTACTTTCAGTGTTTCAAAAGTAAATTTCTAGAACATGTTCTATGTGGTATAGCTTTGAATACTGATTTGGATACAAAGAACACATTTATCTTCTTTTCAGCTAATGTGCTTTCCAGTTATCCTATCCTCCAAGGTGAGATCTACCTCTACCCTCCTATCCTTCCATAATGTTTTGTCCCAGCCTACATATATCTTTGTTACTTCACAAAGACAAACCCCTCTTTTAACAAGTAGGCTGGAAAACCAATCCCTTTTATTTGAGTTACAGACCTGCTAATTGTCCCAAAAGTAAAAGCAACAGAACATGTTTTCTAATGAAGATTGTTCAAAGCAAAACGGAGCATGAGTCAAATAGTTCACTGGCAAAGCAAACAAAACATAATTTCTTGAAATTGGAGTCCTTTGCAAATGGTTGCCTTCAGCAACCAGCCCTGCCCACACATTCGCTTTTTGTTATGCAGCCCCAAGGCATGGCTTCTCAATGCTTTCTCCTCCTCCCCTGGAGTTGCCCCACTGCCTCCCTCTGTCCTACTCGTGTGGCCTGTCTGCATTTACGAGTGTCTATAAAGTCCTCCAGTTGTGCGTCCTCAAAATCTGACTTAGCTTCCGAGCACAGCTATGTCTCATCCTGAGCACAAGTGGAGGGGCCAGGTTCTTCATCAGATGGTAAGTCCTGTAGCTCATCAGAGCCTTCCTCCAACTCTGATGGCTCCCCAGGCCTCTCCTCCTCCTCCTCTGATTCCCTGGACTTAGCTGCCAGGATCATAGGCTGGCATGCAATCACAACACATAACAGCTTGAAGTCCTGGTTCTGCCGGTTGGCCTGGGGACCCAATGGGGGAGTACATCACTGGAGGTGGTTACTAGATTGATGGCAAACTCCATCTCTCCTCAGTCCTTGCTTCCTTACCTGCCCATCTTTTATTCTCCTATTGCTGTATCATTGTTTTCTTTTTCATTGTTTATTCTATTATTCCACTATTTTACTACTGTTATATTTACACTTCTTTAATTTCTTTTTTTTAATTGTTGAAAGCCACCTAAAATAGCTCCATGGTGAGATAGACAGCAAGAAACTTAACAAATAATAAATTCCATTTTTGAGTATTAGATGAATATTCAAAATAATCTGAGAAAAAACAGAAAAAGAGGAAAAAGATAACTTGTTATACCCCACAGGAAGGGCCTTTCAATCTTGCACCGAACATATTTAATTCAACCTATTTTTGAATTTAAGGGACGCGGTGGCTCAGTGGGTTAAGACGCTGAGCTTGTCGATCAGAAGGTCGGCAGTTTGGCGGGTCGAATCCCGAGTGCCGCGTAGCAGAGTGAGCGCCTGTTACTCGTCCCAGCTTCTGCCCACCTAGCAGTTCGAAAGCACGTAAAAATGCAAGTAGAAAAATAGGGACCACTCCGGTGGGAAGGTAACAGCGTTCCGTGCGCCTTTGGCGTCCAGTCATGCCGGCCACATGACACGGAAACGACTAGCACGCATGTGCGGGGGAACCTTTACCTTTGCCTTTATTTTTGAATTTAGGTACAGAGGTTGACTACAAAATTTGTGACTGTACATGTTACACTAGTCCAGATTTTTTATTGTGTCTGGACTAAAATAAAAGCTTCCACTTTTTATAAGAAGAGCTCATAATGTTACTTGTTTCACAATATGATCAAAGTCAGTATTTTAGCAAAACAGAACCACAGGCTACCTGTGCAGCAAACTAGAACAAGAGCTAGATAGGGGGTCTTCAAACCTGACCCTTTTATGACTTGTGGATTTCATGCTGGCTGAGGAATTCTGGGAGTTGAAGTCCACAAGTCATAAAAGGGCCAGGTTTGAAGTCCCCTGATCTAGATTCATCTTCTATTTGGTTAACTGAAGGCCTTTCTTTCAGATGTGTTAATTAATTAACCAATTCATTATCCCATTATCCTAGTCTTACTGATAAATGTTTAACAAAGCATTGGTTCTGTCAGACGTTTAACATAACCACATTTGAAGTCTAGAACTTCTATTTACACAAGCAATTATTCTAAAAGTGCCAGTTTTTCTGCCCACTTTATCTCATGCATAGCTTGATGTCTTTCCTTATATATGCTATATCTTCTTTAGCACAACACTGTTCTGTGCATTTTATGAAATGTTGGTTTTAAAAAGTCCAGTGGCTATACATCCAACATATTTCAGCAATCAGCTTTTTGGACCTAATATAATTTCAAAAATCAAGATAGTAACATGTTGACAATGTCATTCTAAAAATCAAGCAAAGTACATGCAAGGTAAATATATATAGGGAACATATACTTTGTGCCATATGTCTGATTTATATTAATAACAAATAAGCCTCTTATATGGTTATTTATTTATATCTCTGTGACACAACTCAGTTCTTCTGTTCTCATATAAACCTTCTTAATTAATTTTAAAATAATCTACATTTTATTCAATCATCATTTACTTGGATACACTAAGATTCACTCAAGACCATGAAAATCTTTTACATACTTTTAACAGGAGAGCACCATTATTCCTTGAAACATCACTTATTATTTACATGGCAGAAATGTAACAGTCTGGAATTAAAACCCATATTGCTATCACAAGACAATATTACAGAAATAGCCTTAAACCTGACTAGTATCATGGTAAGCATAGGATAAAGTGTATGTACTTCAGAGCACACAGTTGCACAAAATATCCCACCATGTCAACATCTGAAATGTTTATTAGCGTGGAGGTTTTTTTGGGGGGGGGGACTAAAGGCAAGTTTAATGAAGAGTGGTTGTTGTGGAGATGGGTCAGACATTTTTAATTGTTAATCACTGATGAAATTAAAACAACTGTTTCCAAGATAGGAGATCTGCCTTTAGCTTATTATTGCTGCTCTTATAAATATCATCAGCAAAGCATGTATTTCATGGCAGCATTGTTAGAAGCCCTCAAATGAGTAGGAAAGACAGCCCTGATTAGGAGTACACATCTGAGCCTCCACGGCAGTAGCCATTGAAAACTTTGGTGGCAAATCCCCGAGTTCATCAGAAATTGTTACCCAACTGCAATTGTAAACGTGAAAGAATAATAACATTAGTACATGACCTTAATATTCATTTTGATTAAATTTAATTATAAATGGAATGCAATAAAATAAAATTTCTGCCATGGCTTTATTTACTACATGCCATTTAAAGGCCTCTGACTCAAAAAAAAAAGTGCATCTTTGCCCTTCAGCTGTATGATTATTTTATTATACCAAAATATGGGCTTCTTGCTAGTATAATGCTATTTTATCTCCCATTGGTTGCAAGGAGTGAGCGCCAATGGGACAAGAACCAGCAAGAACTCATCTCTTTCCTCTCCTACTCTGGGCCCTTGCATGTTGGCAATGGCTGTCTATGGCAAAGTTCTCTTGCTGTCCCACACAGAATTGCTCTCTTAAGTGTTATTGAAAGAGAGATTATGATATCTTATAATAATATTAATGAGATTCTTGTTCGGAAATTGAGTTGCAATCTTTGCACTTTTAATTGACTAACAGGAAAGAGTGTTACAGCACTAAGTCAATTTTCTTGTTATTTGACATTTTTAATGACAAGTTTATTTTAGAGTGTTAACCTCATTTTCTTAGTTTTTGTGCTAATAAGAATTGCTGATCTACACTGGATATTTCAGCCTGCCATTTTTGCACTGAACAAAAACATTTATACACCCACTCTTTTCTTATCAGAATCACAACACTTTTTCTTCATTACTTTATGCTCATAATTTTTAATGTAACATTAACCTTCATTAATTTATTAATTTTGTAAATTAAAACTTAACATAGATTTATCTAAAATGGTTTCTTTTACTAAACATTTATTTAATAATTAAACAAAAATCTCAATTGAAAGGTTTTTTTTTTTTAAAGACTTAGTTTTATAACCCAAACTGGAAGGACATGGCTTTGAACTTCTACTTTTATTTAATTTTATTTTTTATTCACTTATAACGTAAAACACAGAAACACATAATAGGGAACAAAAATAGGGAAAATGGAAAAAGGCTAGTGTGGAAAGGAGTGGAGGGAGGGGAAAAAAAGGTGTTGACTTCTGACTCTGTTGCAGTAAAATAAGGCATTAACGTCAAACCTCAACTTTTTACATTTCTATATGAATGTAATGAATGAATGTACCTTTATTATCAAAGTACAACATGTGTACAGTGAGATTGGCTGAGCCTCCTTTCATGCCCCCCCCCCCCCAGAACTCACAGTGACAACAAACCCACCATCAATACACTGGCCTCGCAAGTCAATCATACATAGAGTTATTTCCCGTTCAGGAGCCTGACAGCCCATGGATAAAAGCTGTTCTTCAGCCTGTTAGTACAGCTGGCTATACTTCTGTATCTCCTACCTGATGTAGGAGAGTAAAAAGATACCAACCAGGGTGTGAGTCATCCCTGAGAATTTTCCTCACTCTTCCAAGGTAGCAAGCCCTGGCGATGTCATCCAGTGGTGTCAGGGGACAGCCCATGATGTTTTGTGCTGTGCTCACCACCCTCTGTAATATGTTCCTGTCCATGGCTGTCAGGCCATTATACCAAACCACAATACAGTGTGAGAGGACACTCTCTATGTAGACCGGTAAAAGAAGGTCATTAGTCATTGTTCTACCCTGTTCTTCCACAAGACAAGAGCGACAGTGGAGAAAGGAGAAGGAACACCTTGATGCAATAAAAGCAAGGCATCAGGAGGAGCTGGTGGAAAAGAATGCCAGAATAGCCACTCTGAGTCAGTCGTTTCCCTTACAAGCCTGTCTTAAGCTCTTTTGGTCTGCTTATTTCCATTCTGTGACTTCTGGTCATTTTTATGTCTTAGTTGGAAGAAGAAAATAAAGTGCATACCAGCAAACTGGCACGTGTTATGGGTGAAAACAACAAGATTAAAAAGCAACTCCAGGAAGCTGAAGAGAGTGAGTATTATTTTAATTAATTTTCATTTTCATTTTTTAAATGAGAGTGATTGGCTTTATGTAAAGTTTAATGAGTTCATGAGTGCCAGTTGTGTTATTATTTTTTTCCCCAGGGTTTGCCCAGCTGAACCCTGATGACACAACATTACTAAAGAGGCTGAGGCAAGAGGAGGTGGAGGCAATGAAAGAGGAAGATGAAGAAGAAGACATGAGCTCTGATTTTTTTCAGTTTTTCCGCCCCGGAAAATTCAGGAAATACCTACCTATGAACAATCAAAATTCACATAAATAATATTAACATCAAAACAACAATCAAGTCAAGATTAAACATCAAAGCAACAATCAAGGAGTAAAGATTAACATCAAACCAACTATCAAGGAGTAAAGATTAACATCAAACCAACAATCAAGGAGTAAACAATGTTCCAGTCAAGGAACTGCCAAACAAGCTAACAGTAAACAGCCCAACCAAAGAAGATCACACAAATCTCCTACAAAGAACGGCACAACAAAGTAACCACACGGGTGCATTGCAAGATCCACAAGAAATACCGTTTGCCTACAAGCAAGAACTGGTGGGACCATAAAATGTAGAAAATGAAAAAGCTAAAGTGTTCTGGGAGTTTAGAATCCAAAAAGACAGGCACCTGCCATATAACAATCCAACTGTCGATAAGAAAGACAAAAAAAAAAGGTCTAGACAGTGGACTGGGCAGTACTGGAAACAGCAAACTAGAAGATAAAAAACTAGAGAAGATAACAAAATGCAAAAACCAGCAAAAGAAGGCACAGATCTACCCAAAATTCCAGAGAATATTTAAAACATATTAAATGGAAAAATATCAATGATGGAGATAACAGAGCCCATAAAAAGGCAAAAAAAATGACAAGACCCTGGGCCCAGATGGAGTATCTGCAGAACTTTACAAATCCTTGCAAGATATATTAAGCCCAATAATGAAAGAACTGTGTAATGAAATACTTTTGGAGGCTAAAATACCAAATACATGGAGAGAAGCTAGTATTACTTTAATGCCTAAAGAAGATTCTGACTTCTCACAAATAAAAAAATTATAGACCGATATTGTTATTAAATGTAGATTATAAATTTTTTGCCTCAATAATAGCAGAAAGATTAAAGAAATTTCTGACTAACTTTATATATACAGACCAAAATGGGTTTTTTTACCTAAAAGACAAAAAACTTAAGAATGATTCTTGATGTTTTGGAGTACTATGAAACCCACCCAGGGAAACAGATGGCATTAATATTTTTAGATGCACAGAAGGCATTTGATAACGTAAATTATCACTGGAGAAGAGCCTAACGCTGGGAAAGGTTGAGGGCAAGAGAAGAAGGGGACGACAGAGAATGAGGTGGCTGGATGGAGTCACTGAAGCAGTAGGCGTGAACCTAAATGGACACCAGAAGATGGTAGAGGACAGGAAGGCCTCGAGGAACATTGTCCATGGGGTCATGATGGGTCAGACACGACTTCGCAACTAAAACAACAACATAATCCTAATCCCCAAAAATAAACCCTGGGGGGCCTGGCCAGTGCAGGAGGCAGTGAGTACGTGGGGTGTAACGGTGTCCAGCAGTAGCCACAGCCTGTGCAGTACAGATGAGTCCTAGCACTGCGACCACTGGCCCAACCCTCCAAACAGAAGCGCAGTGGCACCAGCAGCAGGCAGAGGGGGAGCCAAGGGGGGAAACAAGCAATCCTGATGTGCCATGTGGCCGCCTGTTGTGTCACAGCTGTGGGCAAGCTGAGAGATGGTGGGATGGAGTGGGCGGGCACCCATGGGATGCTTGTCCTCACACTGTGGCACCAGCAGCCGGCAGAGGCAGAGCGACAGTGGGAAGCAGGTGACCCGGACATGCAGCAGCACTGACAGCCAGGTGGAGGCAGAGGCAGGGGGGGGGAGGCAGGTGTGGTATGTCAGGATCGTCTGCCTCCCTCCTGCAGAAACAGAAAAAAACAAAGAAAAAGAAAAAGCTAAAGGTACCAAAAAAGTAAAAGAAAAGAAAAAAAGAAAGTGAAAGAAAAGAAAAATAGAAAGGGGGGGACACCATAAAAAGAAGTAGCTTCTAGTCTTCTTTGCCATAGTTATATGTACAATCATAAATTTACTTCTTATTTTATGGCTGCAACATAACTCTCTTCTTTCTATAATCTGTACTGTCTCATCATCAAAGCCATAAATCATTAGTTCAGATTTTTTTTTTCTGTTTCACCAAATGTCTATAAAGGGCTTCCAGCCAATGATAAGCATAGGCATTATCTTTTCTCTGATGAAAGAAGTTAATTTGGTTGTGTCAGCAAGTTCCATCTCAGCTTTGCGAACCATTGCTCCATTGTAGGAAATGTCAAATCTTTCCATCTTTGTGCGTAAAATAATCTTGCTGGCATTATCATATACCAGGGGTCAGCAACCTGAAACAGTGAAAGAGCCACTCGGAACCGGTTCCCTCACAAAAGGAAAAACTGGGAGCCACAAAAAACATGTGCACATACGCGTACATGCGCAGAACAGGGTTTGAATAATGGAGCCAAGGCGAGATATGCACCTACCCTGCATATTTGAATTGATTAGTTGAACTTTTTCAGTCCCATGTTGTTGTTTTTTTGGACTGCACATGGCAGAGGATTGGGAGCCGCAGGAGACGACTGAAAGAGCCGCATGCGGCTCCGGAGCCACGGGTTGCAGACCTGTGTCATATACCATATACCAAAACAAAGTTTTATGATTTTTTCCCAACAGGTTTTCCATCAGTCTAAAAAAAAGAAAAATCTCTAATCTCAATTGTATGTTAATTTTAAAATCCTCTGAAACAGTGGGTGTGTAAATCCAGTTTTTTCTACCTTTTAAAAACATTTTACCTAAAATATTCCTTCATGCTGCTGATATTTCCAGTATAAATTTGAAGTGCCTTTATACATTCTAGACCAGGGCTTTTCAACCAGTGGTACGGGTAGTGCCTGTGGTCACAGTGTCCCAGGGTCATGTGAAGTGACCAAAACCTGCTGCAACCACCCAGCAGATGGGGGGAATAAAAACCAAACACTCCCACCCCACCCCCACTGCAATCCCCAACAGAAGTGCTCACAACAATGAAAACCTCGGACAGGAGGAACAGCGTCGCCGGGCAGGCAGGCAGGTGTCTTGCTCGGCTGTGGCTTGGGGGGCACTTTTTTCAGTGCCATTGTAACCTTGAACAGTTACTAAGCAAACTGTTTAAACCTATAATGTTTAAACCCCAAATTATTTTGACTATTTTAAATCTTTCTAATAATTCTAATATAAGAAAACCTCTGACAAATATATCCCTTTACATCAGTTCTTCTCTTGATTTTATTTTATATTACAAAATTCTGATATCTCATGATAAGTTGGCCATTTGGGCTTGCCTATTTCTAATCTAGAAAATGCTTCTTGTGCTGAAAGCCACAAAGTGTTTTCAGGCATAACCTGGACTTGTATTTATTCCATATTCTCAAAATGGGACATCTAACATAATAACTTTTTAAAATCCAAGTTAATCTTGATGTATGCCATCCAAATCCCACCCAAATCATGTCCTACTAACACCAAAAGCTTTCTATTTCTCAGCAACACTCACTCTTTAATCCCAATCAAATAGCAAGCCGTGAAATACAATTTAAAATCAAGTAAACCCAATCCTCTTCTTTCCTTTGGAACCTGTAATAACTTATAACAGGGGTCTTCAAACTTGGCCCTTTTATGACTTGTGGACTTCAACTTCCAGAAATCCAACTTCCAGGAATTCTGGAAGTTGAAGTCCACAAGTCATAAAAGGGCCAGGTTTGAAGAACCCTGCCTAATACTTAACAGTGTTTTTCCCCAGACACACAAATTTAGATATATCCTTTTGCCACTTTTAAATATTGAATTGGTTGCCAAAACAGATATTGTCTGAACACAAATATCCAAAATAATCTATCTGATGTAGGCACTTTTCCTAGTTAAATCCTTTTTATGGCTTTGGAAACTGTCCTTATTGCTGTAGATCTAGTCATAATCTATCTCTGCTCCTCTGTAAACCTTGGTAAAATTTGTTTCTTCAGATATTCACCCCAGAGAGATGTTACTTTCTTTATAATAATAAGAATAATATTAATGAAATGCTTTTTGCATGGCTGCATTGTCCATTAATACAGTATCCCGAACTCATAATTCAAATGAAAGTTATTTCAAGAGTGAGTAAAATCAGTTTGGAAGTAATGGTAGTGCTGTCTTTCCCTGTCCATGGTCCTGATTGAAGGAGAGAAATACTGCAGAGCTTTTCAACCTTTTCAACGATTGTACCACTTTTAGGATATGGCAATATTCAAATACCACCTAGCAAGGTGTCAAAAACCTGACCAAAAAAACACCCTATTCAAAGTTGCAATTGCACTGAAATGACTTATGGCTATTTTTCACACTTATGACCAGGGTCTTGTGATTAATATTTGGATGCTTGGCAACTGATTCATATTTATGATGCTCACAGTGTCTCAGGGTCATGTGATCTCCTTTTGCAACCTTTTGACAACCAAAGTCAATGGCAGAGCTGCTGGTGAACAAGTGCTAAGGCGGGACTTCCCTCCCTCCCTCCCTCCCTCCCTCTTTCTCATGCCCACCTCCTTCTGAAGGAAGAATTTGAACTCCCCCCATATTTTCTCTCTTCAATATATTCATCAAACAAGCAAAAGCCTCCAGAGACAGAAAAGACAAGCTGCTGAGTGAACTAAAAAGGCACATTCCCCTTTAAGAATTAGCTACTGGCTAGAAAGAAAAGTTAAGGAGCGCAGTAGGCACTTAAGGAAGAAAAAAAAGTAGTAAGTATTGGCTGCTGGCTAAGGCAGCCTCCCCAAATGGCTCCATTCATAAGTAAAGGAATGCTACAGGCAAAATCCATTCAGGAGAAAAATATTTCAAAATCCCTTGCAGCAAAACCTACAGCTAACAATAGCAGAGCAATAGAAGCTAACATAAGACATCAGCCATCAGCCAAATAGAAATTGCCAAACACTCTTTAAGAACACAAAGCCCCCATTGCACAAATCCCAGAACTTCAAAGTCACAAAAGCACATAAGAATCCATTTCCATCCCTCCCCGCCTCACCTCCCGCTGATGCTACCTTTCTTCATTTCTCCTGGAGGGCAACCCCTCCTCTGATGCATTTCTTGCCTGTTTGTTTCTGCCAGCACAGGTGGCTGCCACAGCAGTTGTAGATTGGCTCATGGCCGGCCTGCTTGATCTCCTCTCCTCTCCTTCCCCCCCTCCCCCTTCCCCTTTGGTGCAGCTAGAGATGACTCCACCTCCACCCAAGGTGGCTTTTTTTCTCTCTCTCTCCCTCTCCCACCCAAACTGCCTCCTTTAACAGCCTCTTCTGTCTCTGCCTCTCCCTCCTCCTTTCTCATGGGGGAGGGTGAGCCAGAAGTGAGCCTGGGGCCTTTGCCTCACCACAGCCACTCTGCAGCTCCAGAGGACTCTCCCACAGTAAGTCCTTGCCTGTGCTGGTTGTTTCCCTCCGCTGCTGCACTTGGCTAGGCAGGGCTGCATACCACCTCCACTCATTAATGTACCACAAGTGGTACGTGTACCACCGGTTGAATAGCCCTGGCCTAGAGACTTTATCCTGGCTGCCATGAGAGGAAGACTTCATAGGCAACTCATTGGGCCTGCAGAGGACATGTTTATAAGGCAACAGGATTGGTGAGGGGTCATTTGGCCAAAAGGGATGATCTTTGGTACATTTTTGGCTTGAACAACTTGAGATTTAATATTTCATGTTGTTATGTCATTTAATTTGATTTTATGACAACAGCCATCATTTTTAATTAAAGGCTGTAACTTTCTCCAAGGTGTTTTGGTGTGCCTGGGCTGGGCCAGGCCAGGCTGGGTCACTGGGAAAGGATGGAAGAGCCTGATTGTAGCGGCTCTTTCAAGGGAAGCACTACACATACTTTTTAAAATTGTAATATATTGCTTTGGCTAATTTGCTTTAGAAAACCTGGGACAGAATTACCTCTTGTGATACAGTGTCAGCCTGTGCTCCCAGCAGCTGAGTCTGATGAATCTGAAGAGGAGGAAGAGGGGTTTGGAGAGCCTTTGGTGTCAGAGGGAGGTTCTGATGCACTGCAGGACTCTCAGCCTTACCCCTCCAATCATGTTCCTCATGAGGCTCAGCTGTGTGAGTACGAGGTGTCGGACTCAGAAGAGCCACAGCTGAATCTGTTCAGAGATGCTAGAAGCAGAAGGCAATCCAGCAGAGCAGAGCAGAGAAAATCAATGAGACAACTCAGTGAGAGGAGCAGAAGGCAGTGAGAAGCCACGCCTTGGGACTGATAATAAAAGGGGAAGGTGTGGGCTGGTTACTGAAGGCAACCGTTTGGAGACATTCTAAGAGAATTCCTGGTCTGTTCTTGCTACTTCTGTTTAACTGTTGTTTGTTGACTCTTGTTTGATATTTTGATTCATTTATTGCAGGAAATATCCTGTTGCTTTTTTTGTTTGAACTGTAAATAAATTTGGGTTGGGTTTTTCCAGCCTATTGACTGTAAAAAGGAAAAAGGGGTTGTCCCTGACAGACAAACAGGGCTGGTCGTAGGCTGGAACAGAGCATCACCTTCCAAAAAACTAATGGATTTTAACTATGAAATTATTCATGTTATTTGCAGATTTGGAATGATGAATTGTACATGAATGATAGGTTTATATTATTTTATTAAACAAGATTGTATATAAAAATTTTACACACTGAAAAACTAGAACTGGTTCAAATTATATGTCTCCGAGTAATAGGCCATTCTGCTTTGTCTGCTATTTATGTTTTGAATCAGAATTTGTTAAAGAAGTCAATATTATTTTAAATAATCAATATTTGATGTTGGTAGGGAGGTGGGGTTTTCAGCATATAGATCATTACAGAAAAATAAGGATTATTAAAAGAATACTTCACTTTGGCTATAGTACATTTTGCAAGTTGTGTTTTGCTATCACACACACACACACACACACACACACACACAGACCCTTCTATTTGTGTCTGCAGCCAACATAAAATGTGATTGAGGATTTAGTATGTGAATGTGAATGTGAATGTCAGTCTGATCATCTGGGCTTAGAACCAGGTCTTCCGAGCCTTACAAAAAGCCAGCAGAGTTGGGATCATTCTGATCTTTCGAGATAGAATATTCCATAAGGTGAATGTTATGGCAGAAAAGGCACAGCAACTACAATCTTTGACCAGCATAACCTCTTTTTAATATTGATTGATTGAAAGAATATATTGATTGATTGATTGATTGATTGACCAGCATAACCGAAAATATGCCTATCTTGCTTGAATGGATCAGATGGAAAGAAAACATTTTGATCATCACAGGTTCTGTCTATGATACCTATTCCAAATGTTTTCCACTCACATTTCTTGGATGATGACATGTAAGCTTTTCCTTTCCCACTTCACATCACAACAGTCCTATGACTTGCAAGTTTACTATTGAAGCTTAACAATGTCATTTCCTTTTTCTTTTTCTCCCAACATGTAAATCTTGAGTGCTTGTAAATCAGTATTGTTTATCATTGCAAACCTATGCATATACATTTTCTTCTTAAGAGAATATTGAAAACACACTGAACAGCAGCAGTGATTATATTCAGGCATTCAAAGACTTCCGTTTTGGGAGGATGGAGTAGGGTGGGAGTTAAACAGCTTGAAAGCTAACACCATCAGAATACATATTAGAGCAGACTGCTTTTATAAGCATAAGTATTGCCCAGGGACACAAATGAAATAAAAACAGGTTAAATAGAAGTCCCTAGGGCCTGAGAAGCTGTTATGGTGAGGGAAAACATGAAGCACCTAGACAATGGCTTCTAGTCAGCTAAGTAAACCAATTGCACAAAGAAGATCTGGAGAAGGCCTTCACGAGCATTCATTAATGCCAGTGACAGCTATTGTACTTAAAAGTGTCAAATACTATTCAAAAAACAGTGAAAAGAAACAATGCACAAGGACAAAATCCCTGCTTGACATAGCATTCTGCATGTGGGTGATTCCAGATAGAACTGTGAATCAGACGTACAGTGCAAGGCCAGAGAACAGAATGTCAAGCGCAGATTGAAGCAAATGTTTAAGATATTCCCAGAGCTTTCCTAGAGAAAAAGCAGACAAAAAGCAGCAGAATAATTTATTTATTTTTTCCATTTTTCTGAACAGTCTGTCAATAAAATAGCAGAAGCGTGCATGAAAGTGGGCTCTTTGTTTTACAGAAGGTAGAATGCTTTCATTTGGAGAAAGGGTAATGGGGGTTACTATTGTTCAGCTTTCTGGGGATGGTCCCAGGAGCTAAAAAATGGATTCCTAATCAATATGGGAGAAAAAAAATAAAATAAAAAACCAAGCCAATGACATTTTTGTTGTTTTGCTAGCGGGAAATGTCCTCTGTATTGGAACCAGAGAATAAAATAAGCTAATCAGAAATTTAATCACAACAGGAAAAATCTTAATTTGTGGCCAGTTACTGTTGCTTTTTTGGTAATGGTGTGATTGAGACATTTTTTCATTTTACAACCCTGTAGTCCCTATTCAAAGTTTAGGTTAAAATATTGTACTGCATGTAAATGTACATACTGTATGTATGTCAGTATTAAAATAATACAACCTATGAAATATGCTTTTAAATGCTCACCTGTACCAGTTTTCCTGCTTGAGACACAATTTGTCTAAATATTATTAATGGGGTGATGGTGATGCCTGTTATATACTGGGCTTTTGGTACCACACCACACCTAGTCAGGATGTCTCCAGTCCTGCAATTAGTCAATCTTGGGCGGCAAGCATGGGTTCAATCTGATCGGTTGCTACCTGAGGGTTTGGCTATATATTGTGGTGGGGTGCACCCCAAGTCCCCAGTACAGTTCCAGCTTAATTATAAGAATGAGTTTCTCTGTACTCAGCTGTGTGTCTTCATTCCTGCTCACCAGAGCCCATGACTTAATAATGGCAGAGATTCTTCTGGCTTTTTCCAAACTGAAATGAAATTTCTTCATTCGATTGAGGATTATCTTTTTTTAAAAAAAGTGATTGCTTCCTAACAAAGGACTTTATTTACTCTTATCACAAATATCTCGGTATATTTATCACATCTTTGTGCGCAAGATAAATGTTGTGTTCAAAAAGAAGTATAACTGTTTTTTTCTAAAACTTCATAGTTTCTATGCACCAATAATCCTAATAGACCATTAAACTGTTTTATGATAAAATATTCTGTATGCACAACAATAACTCATTTATCTGTCAATAGGAAATTTATTAAAATTTGCTGATTTTGTTTTCACCTTAATGTATTAATAATAAACCTTTATTGTCAAAGTACAACATGTATACATTGAGATTAGTTGAGCCTCCCCCCGTGCTCTCACCCCCCAACACACAGTGACAACAAACCCTCCATCCTACCACACCATGTGAAGCAACTATACCACACACCGGCCTCCCAAGTCAATTCTGCATAAGTTCACAGAGATTATGTCCCATTTAAAAGCCTAACAGCCCACGGATAAAAGCTATTTTTGGTACGGCTGGCTATATTCCTATGTCTCCTCCTGGATGGTAGGAGAGTAAAGAGATACCGTCCAGGGTGTGAGTCATCCCTGACAATCTTCCTCACTCTTCCAAGGCAACGAGCCCTGGCGATGTCATCCAGTGGTGTCAGGGAACAGCCCACAATGTCTTGTGCTGTGCTCACCACCTTCTGTAATACTTTCCTGTCCATGGCTGTCAGACCAGCATACCAAACTACAATACCATACGAGAGGACGCTCTCTATAGTAGACCGGTAAAAGAGGGTCATTAGCCGTTGTTCTACCCTGTTCTTCCGCAAGACCCTAAGAAAGTGAAGCCTCTGTTGGGCCTTTCTAGCCACCTGGGTTGTGTTAACTTTCCAGGTCAGATCTTCACAGAGGTAGACTCCCAGAAATTTAAAGGAGGAAACTCTCTCCACACGGTCCTCCCCGATGTAAAGTGGGGCAGGTTCCTCCTTTTTCCTCCAGAAGTCTAACACCATCTCTTTCATCTTGCCAATGTTTAGGTGCAAGTTGTTGTTACTACACCATATGGATAGTTTTTGTACCTCCGCCCTATATGCTGTCTCATCCCCACCTGTAATAAGACCCACCACAGTTGTATCATCTGTGAACTTGATTATTGCAGTGGATGGGTCAGATGATACACAATCATAAGTGTATAAAGAGTACAGGTAGGGGCTAAGCACTGTGGCATGCCAGTGCAAAGCTTCAGGGGGGTGGACAAAGCAGACCCGACCCTCACTGTTTGTAAGTGATCCCTAAGAAAGTCTTGAATCCAATCGCAGATGGCAGGGGAGAATTTCAAGTCAGTCAGCTTCTCGATGAGAATGCTCGGCAAAATGGTGTTGAAAGCCGAGCTGTAGTCAACAAAAAGCATCCTGACATAACTTCCAGGTCTCTCAAGATGACTTGCTACAGAGTGTAAAGCAGTAGCTATGGCATTGTCTGTCGACCTATTTCCCCTGTAGGCAAATTGATGTTTATCAAAGTCCAGTGGGAGGCATGTCCTAAGATGCTGGAGAACCAATCTTTCGAAGCATTTCATGACTACAGACGTTAATGCAATAGGTCTGTAGTCATTCAGGTACTCAACTGCAATTTTCTTGGGGACTGGGACAATGGTAGCTGCTTTCAAGCACTTTCAAGCACTTTCATGCCCTTTGCAAGGAGATGTTAAAAATCCTTGTCAGGATCTCTGCTAATTGATCAGCACAATTCCTGACCACTATCCCCAGCACCCTATCTGGGCCTGCGGCTTTGCTGGGATTCACAGCCTTCAATACAGCTCTCTTTTGGTATTCCTCACCAAAAGAATTCTGCAGAAGCAATAGTATTTAAAGATATTATTATAGAGAAGTTATGCAAAGTAGAATCAGATTTTAATGTAAATAATGACAAATGCTATTCTTTATCGGCATTTTAATTCCCAATAAGCAAAATACAGTTGACCAACAGGTATCCTTATTTAATATTTTGTGTTCAGAAGTGGATATCCTTTTGTAAAAAATGTCCAATAGTTTTAAAAGAAAATACGATCTTAGTCATTCTTTTTAAATACAAACCTCTCCTTTTTAAAAAAAACAACCAAACTTTTTTTTTTTACTACTTAGTCTTTTAGATAATAAGGAGGAAATCTGGTGTGCACCTCTCTCTCTATTTTTGTTGTGCATGTGTGACTGTATGTGTTGTGGGTTATTTAGCTATTTATATCTTGCATGCTCCTGGTACAAACAGTCCACAGTGATTGGCTAATTTCAATGTTTAATTGCATTATCACAACAGAAACATTACCTAATAAGACTTAGACTTATTTTTATCCCCTAGAAAAAAGGTTATTATATTCATCCATTTCAAGAGTTGGAGGAAATCTTGATAATTGTTCACCACTTTACGAACTTTCTGGATTAGATTATCAACATTTGTAGGAGCTAGATCTCACTGTGGGGTTATAGAATGAAAATCTGACGTTTTGAGTTATTCAGTGAAAATATTGACAATGAATACAACATACTGTATGTTAGAAGGCATTGTCATGTCTACCGCATGACAGAAAACCAGAAAGGGGTAAAAAAGAGTCTTTTTAAACATCTTTTTGTGTGGAGTGAAAAGCATATTATTGCTAAGGTTTATAAACTGCTATTGAAACTGAACTTGTAGAATGAGTATGTAAAGCATTGCATGATTCAGTGGGCAAAGAACTTAAGATATAATATAATGCTTGAACAATGGGAAAACATGTGGACAAAAGGTTTAAAATTTAAATTAAATTATAATTTAAAATAATTTTTTATAAGATGATGTCCTATTGGTATCTAGTACAGGACAAATTGTCAAGAATATAAAGAATATATATAGTTGTTGTTCTCTAGCCCCAACTAGAGGTCTGCTGAGCAAATACCAATTTATTGTTTTGAAGCTAACCCAACCCAACCCCTTTATCCATGAACTCTCATACCCAGAAAAGCCAGACTCCATTTGGAGGGAAGCAGAAGCACCAGGAAGAATTCAGCCTAATCTGTGGCATATGGATCTTAGGACAAAACCCACATCCCATACATACACACAGCATTGCTGGTAAGATTTAGATTTATCTATATTTGTTAATTGTTATGTTTACCAGCAACTCAATACTGCTTATTTTGTATTTTGATTTTTATTATATGTATTTCTATTTTTCCCAGTTTCACCTATCCTGTTCCTTAAATAAAGCATTCAGATCTACTCACACAGTCTGCTTTTTGGAGGATAGGTGGGTTTAGCTGCATGTCAAGCTGCAAACAGTAATGTGCAGTAAGGACAGAACAAAGGTACCTCGAATGAATGTTGGACATGTAAATGTAAAAAGAAACTTTTACCTTTTATGGTAGACATATGAGAAATCAAAGAAATATTGGAGGAGGATTCATATCTTAATACATAAGATTCTTAAAGTGAATATAAAGATAAAACCAGAGAGTTTTCTTTTAGGCTTAATGGATAAAGAACTTGGAAAAAACATTTGGAACTTTGATATTATTCTCTGTTTCCCAGAAAGTAAGACCTACCACAAAATAAGTTTTGCAGTGAGGCACATTCCTAAAAATCCTTCTAGGGTGAGGGGGGTAGAGCTGCCCCATGTGCCCCATACCCACTTACCTTACCAGTAGGATTGCCACAACCATGCCTCTCTCATGCCCCAACACTTGTCATGCTGCATGGCTCGTCGCACCAGTACCACTGCTCATGGCAGAAGGCTGCATAGTGCTTAGGGCTGTTGCTGCTGCTCACAGCAGAAGGCTGCATGGTGCTTCACACCATTGTCACCACGTGCGGCAGGACACCATGTGGTGCTTTGGACCATTGCCACAGGTTGTGGCAGGATGCCACATGGTGCTTTAGGCTGTTGCCACTGGCCCAAAGCAGTGCACGACCTCCTTCTGTGAGCAATGGCAATGGCCCAAAATGCCATGTGGCCTCCTGCTGTGAGTAGCGGCAATGGCCTGAAGCACTGTGCGGCCTCCTTGCCATGAGCAGTGGCACCAGCGTGACAAAATAATATATAAGGCTTGGTCTTATTTCTAGAGTATATGCTGACAGCAGCAAGAATACTCTATGCACAAAAATTGAAGGATACTTTGATTTCCATAATGGAGCAGAGATGGGTAAATTGACTACTTTGATTAAAGAAAAAACCACAATTTTATTTCTACTTGGAAACCATTTTTGGACTTTGTGCTTGAGTTGGAAAAAAAATAAAACTTTGATTTTGGGTTTTGCTGATTAGATAGGTTTGTTGTTATAGAAATGGCTACTATATATTATATAAATAAAATGTCAAGGTTTTATGTTATTATCTTATTCTACTGCGCTAAAAAGGAATCAGAAGTCAATGTTTTTCTTTTTCTCTTTACCCTACACTTTTTTCTTTTCCCTTTGCTTCCCCTATTTTTCCATTATCTTCATTTTTCTTTGTATTTTTGTATTTTATATTTTGGTAAACTAGAAAATCATTAAGCCATATAGCTCAAAGTTAATCTATTCATAGGCTAGCTAAGATCTGTTTGAGATTGTCATAAGCTGCTCAAAATGATATTTTCTTAAGTACTGACAATCCACATTAAACATAACCCAATTTTTAGAGTTTAGACCAGGGGTCCCCAACCCCCGGTCCATGGACCAGTACCAGGCCACTGCATGCCAGTAACTGGTCTGCACAAATGAGGAAAGCCTCATCCGTGGGATGCAGGCAGCACACAAAACCATGACCCCTCCAGTCTGCAGAAAAACTTCTGTCCACATAACCAGTCCCTGGTGCCCAAAATGTTGGGGACCTTTGGTTTAGATAACACACTGATCCATAAACGCACACATAGTTTGGGGGGTCACACAACACAGTAAGTTAAAATGTGTTGATTGGTTGGTTGCTTGGTTTGGTTCAGAGTATTCTGTGAGATGAAAAATGAGACAATCCTTGACAATGATGAGAAATTACAATTAGTGTAAAAGCTGCCTGTATCCTGAAAGAAATATCTATCACCAATCCTGGAAAAAATGACTTTGGTTTCCTTTGCAGTCTCAGACTGAACTCAAAATAATGAAAACTACTGATGTAAATAACTGAAATAATGCTTTCCTACAATCACATATTGATGCTCCTAGATCTGGAAAGGAAATTCTACTTTGAGAATTGTTGTCATAAATCTAATTGTACACAGAGTAGAACTCAAACATGACCTTGGAATGTGCCAGAAGAATAACCCTGATTCCACAATCAAAGGTTAGGAAATCATGCTCACTTTGCAAAGAAAGAAAATAGAAATGTTAGAAAATGGTCAGGAAATGAAACATCTCAGTCCTTTTAATATATTCTGTTTCCTTTTTATTGATATGTGCACAATGATTCTTGTGTATGCCAATATCAAAAGTTATATAACAAAAACAGAAGTTTGTACTCTGCATATATGAAACAAGTCTTGCAGGGAGATTAGAATAAATTTACTAGGCTTATGCTTAATTGAATCTGCATTCAAGATTGCTACAAGATCTATTTGCTAAAAACAGCAAGACAAAACTGGTATAGTTGAGAAAAAATGAAGTGCTTTGTCATAAGAAATATTGGTAAATAAGCAGAGAGAAAAGCAGTCTAAAACTAAAGCTTTCGATATTTCATGAATCACTGCATACACGATTCTTATTTGTGCAACACTAAATGTTCGTTCTTATACCTATATAAAAAGCTAATCTCAGGATTTCTGATTTTTCATTGGTTACAATTTTCAGTGTTTGTTTGGTTGATTTTTGTTTGTATGTCAAAAATATACATGAATATATGTGTGAATATATGATTATTAAATAATCACATATTTCCTTCTACTCTTTTCTATTTTCCTATAAATGTAAGTAGAATCAAGAATTTGAGGTTATTAGGATTCTGTTTATGTTTGTTGATCACCACATTTTGAAACAATTACTATCAGCTCAGAAAAAAATCCAACTGAAAACAAATCTTCATTACATTTCTCCAATAATTTCCTTGGAGCATAGAGCTTTTAATATAGCAAAAGAAATAATGTAACTAAGATTAGGAATAAAACTTGCACATCAAAACAAAAGCATGGAATATTGCAGATAGAACCCATTTGTTCATAGAAGGTCATAGGAAACATGCTGCATTTAAAAAGATTTATCTGCTTACATTCTGACGTGAAGATCTAAAAATATCATATGTGAAAGTCATACTGGAAAAGTTAATTCATATGGATTATAATTTCTTGGAAAACTTGCAATTGTTTTTAAAGGAAAGACTGGTGAACTATAACACTAATGTATAAGCAATGTATTTCTCAATATTAAAAATAAACCTATTTGAATATTAGCCAATTCATTAACATTTTAATTATATAAATACTGGCCAGAGACTTTGAAATAATGTTTTTTACAACAATGTTTGTTGCAAATATCAGATAAATAAGCTGAATAAAACATAACTTAATCTTCTATAAATTTATTATCTAAATTTAGCACCCCTGAGCTGTGATGACACAGTGGCTGGAATGCAGTATTGCAGGCTAATTCTGCTGATCGCCGCCAGCCAGTTTGGCAGTTCGATCCTCACCGACTCAAGGTTGACCCAGCCTTCCATCCTTCTGAGGTCAGTAAAATGAGGACCCAGATTGCTGAAGGCCATAGGCTGACTCCGTAAACTGCTTAGAGAGGGCTGTAAAGCACTGTGAAGTGGTATATGATTCTAAGTGTTATTGCTATTGCTATCTTCTAGGGCAGCTTGAATATTGACTATTGTATAAATTTAGTATACTCCTTCCATCTTTTTTAAGAAAATTTTTTTGAAATAATCTTACAGCATTCCTGTTTGAGGCTGTTCTTTTAAGATCAGAATACCTTTGGTAAAGTTTCCATATTTTTCCATGTCTGTCTCCATTTTCATGGTCTTTACAAGTGTCATTGAAATACTGCTTGTCTTTTCTAAGAGCTCTCTGAATTCTTTGTTGCGTTCTTTGCTTGCTCTTGTCTTTCTTGACAATGGTTTCTCTTTTCTTCTGAGAAAATTCCACAATTTTTTCTGACATTCAGTTTGCTGTTTCTTGGTATTATCAATTTATTTTAATATTTATCCCTGGTAAATTTTTTAAGTACATTTCATAGATTCTAGTTTCCTATCATGGAATTCAGGACATAAAAGTGATTCCTGATATTGTACTTGCAAATTGTGGGTTTACATTCAAGATCATATCAGGAATTCTAGTTGTCTTTCTTTTTCTGCTTTAACTTGACTTGGAACTTGCACATGACCATTTCCTGATCTGTTCCACAGGCAGTCATGACTATGTCTTTCCAGATCTTCCACATTCTTTTATCAGTAATGTCATCAAGTTGATTTCTATGTACTTCATCTAGTAATGTCCAGAAATATAGGTGTTCTTTTGCTTGTTTGAAGACTATGCTAGCGATGTATAATTAATTAGATTGGTACAAGCTGATAAGCTATTCTCCTGTTTTGTTTTTATTTTTCTAGGCCATAAAGTCTAACTACATTTTCATCCTTAATACAGTATTTCCAACTTTGGAATCCCAGTCTCCAACCACAAACAACTCTTTCCACTAATTCTGTCAGATTCATATTAAACTTGACTATGACACTCAGCAACCATTTTATTAAGTCGGTGGTTTAGTGTAAACTTTGATAATATCATATTAAAGGAGTGTTCATAAAACACCAATAAAGGAGAATATTTGTTACTCATGCTTGAAATGAGGGGTCCTTGGTGCTCTCTGAGATTGGTTGTTTTATTGTAACTATTTTATTATCCAAACTAGGTAACATCATCAGTGCATTCCTTAGCATTAAACACTATTCTTTCTATTATGTATCTTTCCTGACTAATAAAGCAATTGTGTTTTTTTTCTCATGAGCAAAATCCTCAGCCATTGTCTGATTTCAAGGGCCTTTATCATATAGCACATTGGAAATTATTTTGTATTTTCTATCCATGTGGTCATCTCTTGTGCAGTATTAAATGATGCTTTTGTGACTGTCTCTAAAAGGATCTTCCTCCTCCAAGATTTTTCTATTTTGCTGTTTTTCAGTATACAGGTGAAACTCGAAAAATTAGAATATCGTGCAAAAGTTCATTTATTTCAGTAATGCAACTTAAAAGGGGAAACTAATATATGAAATAGACTCATTACATGCAAAGCAAGATAGTTCAAGCCGTGATTTGTCATAATTGTGATGGTTATGGTGTACAGCTCATGAAAGCTCCAAATCCACAATCTCAGAAAATTAGAATATTGTGAAAAAGTGCAATATTCTAGGCTCAAAGTGTCCCACTCTAATCAGCTAATTAAGCCATAACACCTGTAAAGGGTTCCTGAGCCTTTAATTGGGGATTTTTATATTTTTTCAGGGATTAAATTTAATCTTTTTAATCATTTTTAATTTTTGTATCAATGTTTTAAGTACCCTGTAAACCACCCTGAGTCCTTCGGGAAAGGATGGTATATAAATTCAATAAAATAAAATAAATAAAATAAAATAAAATAAATGGTCTCTCAGTCTGGTTCAGTAGGAATCACAATCATGGGGAAGACTGCTGACCTGACAGTTGTGTAGAAAACCATCATTGACACCCTCCATAAGGAGGGAAAGCCTCAAAAGGTAATTGCAAAAGAAGTTGGATGTTCCCAAAGTGCTGTATCAAAGCACATTAATAGAAAGTTATGTGGAAGGGAAAAGTGTGGAAGAAAAAGGTGCACAAGCAGCAGGGAGGACCGCAGCCTGGAGAGGATTGTCAGGAAAAGGCCATTCAAAAGTGTCGGGGACTTTCACAAGGAGTGGATTGAGGCTGGAGTCAGTGCATCAAGAGCCACCACACACAGACAGATCCTGGACATGGGCTTTAAATGTATTCCTCTTGTCAAGCCACTCCTGAACAACAAACAACGTCAGAAGCGTCTTACCTGGGCTAAAGAAAAACAGACCTGGTCTGTTGCTCAGTGGTCCAAAGTCCTCTTTTCTGATGAGAGCAACTTTTGCATCTCATTTGGAAACCAAGGACCCAGAGTCGGGAGGAAGAATGGAGAGGCACACACTGCAAGATGCTTGAAGTCCAATGTGAAGTTTCCACAGTCTGTGTTGATTTGGGGAGCCATGTCATCTGCTGGTGTTGGTCCACTGTGCTTCATTAAGTCCAGGGTCAACGCAGTCATCTACCAGGAGCCCAAACCAAAAGGGGCCCAAACCAAGTACTGAGTACATATGCATGCTTATACTTTTCAGAGATCCGATATTGTTCTACGTACACTCCTTGTTTTATTGATTGCGTGTAATATTCTAATTTTCTGAGATTGTGGATTTGGGGCTTTCATGAGCTGTACGCCATAATCATCACAATTATGACAAATCACAGCTTGAACTATCTTGCTTTGCATGTAATTTAAGTTGCATTACTGAAATAAATGAACCTTTGCACGATATTCTAATTTTTCAAGTTTCACCTGTAGGTCCCTGTTTGCTTTATATGAACAGTTGGGATAAATTTGAAACATTGGATGGTACTACTGGAATTATAGATTTTTTTTTGTCATGTATTCTTAGCATTTTTGCTCATCTTTTCCAGGAACACTGATCTCCATCTTGATGAGGCAGATACAGTAGGACCTGAGAACTTATGTTTCTTTTTAAGGATGTTAAAACCATGAATTTTTCAGTCTTTCCTTTCTTTTCAATCCATGCTTTTCTCTCATTCATCCATATCACTAAATCAGCTCAAGCTATTTCTTTTATACTGGTTACTAATTTCTGTATTTAACCCACATTTATTCAACACACATTCATTTGCTACCCAATTTCATCTTGATTTTTCACACACATTTCTGAAGTAGTACACTCCCTTAGCATTCAATTTATTTAAATTCTCCTTTACATACATAAGTCTTTTATATAACAATATGAGCAGAACCCATTCTTCTACACAGCTATTTTAATTTCTTTTGACAAGCATTCATTCTTTCCAGTAGACCACATACTACTTGCAGAAGCATTTAATACAGTTAAGTCATGGGAAATGATGAAAACAATATTGTGTGTTCATAGTTCAAGCTTCACTTGGGCTTTGTGACATTGCACTCACTAAAGAAACAGAGCTTATATCACAAAGTGCACTACTGCTTTCATTATTTTGATTAAAAAAAAATGAATCCTGAAAATGCATCCAAATACCCACTACTTTTTAAAAGAGCATTTGCATATCTTATTTCTCCCTGTCCCCTTTAGGAATCCTATTAAATTGTATTAAAATGTATTCTTGTTTGATATATTAATATTTAGATAATCCAATATGTCTAGAATTTACTGTAAACAACATTGCATAAAATGTACATGGACATTTATGTCTGTAGCCAACACACTTATAATACTGAAGCTATCCACAGATACCTTATCTTTTCAAGTTTTATTAATTTAAGTATAAAATAAAAAGAAAAATGAAAATAATAGGAAAGTGGGGGAAGTAAAAGGAAAGAGGAGAAAGTGTAAGGGGAAAGAAAAACAAAAGCATAGATTTCTGATTCTTTTTTCACACAGTAGAATAAGTTAACAACATACAAACTTAACTTTTTACTTCTATTCTTAATATATACTAGCCAATAAACTTATCTAATCAGCAAAACCCAAAAATCAAAATTTCATTTTTTTCCAGCTAAGCACAAAGTCCAGAAGTGGTTTACAATTAGAAATAAAGTTAAGTTATATTCTTTTCTTTAATTAAACACAGTCAATTTTAGCCATCTCTGCTAACTTCATCAGCTTTTGCAGCCAACCATCCATTATGGGAATTAAAGTAGAGGCATTATGATTAAACAACTAATGAAATATCACATCCCTTGTCTTTATTCTTGCTCATAGTTGAGCTGTCTTCTAAGTATTTTATTTATTGTTATCATTTATTACTTATCACATAATTTAAGCCTAGTCACTTTATCATAACTTTCTTTAAATTCAGTACTAATTTGCTCATATGGATGCTATAAAGCCAAAAGCTGCTCTGCATATCTCCAGTTCAGCCATAAGGTCCTATTCCTCTTTCCAAGTCTTAGTCATTGTTGCCTCTGATATTTTTTCTATCATAAAATTGTCAAATGTCTTCCCTAGCACACTTATTTATAATGCTTATATACCACTAAATCTATACATCTTATTGTGGTTTACAATGTGTCTCTTTCTGTGTGTAGTATATACACCAAAACAAAATTTCAAACAATGGCGCAAAAGCGCCAGTCTTGATACATGAATTTCCATGTACTTGACCGCTAATACTGATTCTCTCACTAAATAAAAAATGCTTTGGATAAGTAGATGCTGTAATACAAAGTTGTTGAGAATAGCCAGAATGATATTGTGTTAGCAATATCTCTCTATTATTCTAAGCAAGAGTTTGAATATCTGTCTTATTTCAGATCTGGGCTTTAGCATTTTCCCCAAAATACCACCTGTCCCTTCCTGCAACAGAGTAAATGCTTTGTTCTTTTAGGATCAGAATCAAAATTCTGTGGAAATGGTGTGAGCAGTTGCCATGACTGAAGTGCAAAAATAAGCAGTGTCCCATCTGTCCAACATCTTCGATAAACGACTGGAAGTATCTCAACAGTTTGGGGAGATTGGGTGGGGGCAGCTATGATCAGAACACACTGTTTTAGGACACATGTTAATTGAAAAATATTTAGGCAGAATGTGGATTAAATTGTATTTGTTTCCTGCATGTTAAGTCCAATAGTATACATCTCTACTGTCAGTGGTGGGATTCAAATATGTGAACAACTGGTTCTCTGTGTGGATGCTGCTTCCAGACGTCCATTCTGGGCCTGGGCAATAAAAAATAAAAACAGGTTCTTCTGAAATGGTTCGAATCGGCTGAATCCCACCACTGTGTACTGTACAAACTCAGCTACTATATATTTTATAGTAACCTTGAATTATCTATCAACCAGGTTCTATGAGATCTAGTAGTCTCCTCTTTCAATACTTCTGGTAACAACAAAAATAAGCAAGTCTTATGTATTACATTGCAAGTTGATTTTTCTTTTTCTTTTCCGAGCGATCTTTACCTCACTTGCTTTTGCATGTTTAAAGTTTAAACATATTTTTTTTAAAAAAAAATGTAAATATTTTAAACTATCTCCCAAATTAGTGAAGAAAGAGCTGAAAACTCTGGTCGTACACTTTTATCCGACAAAGCAGGAGATAACATTATAACATTGTTTTTAACATTTATATTGCTAATTAGATAATCCAGGTGGTGATGCTCAGTCTCTCTTACATGGATAAGGCATTTCTTGGGGCATAGACAGTAGCAGCGCACGCTGCAAAACTCTTCCCCAAAGAACAAATTGAGGTTGAGCTGCATAGAGTGAAGGCTTGTGGAAAAAGGAAGTTTTGAGATTTCTAGCCTTTTATCCAGTGGGCTGAGACATGCTACTACAGTACTGTAAGCTAGAAGGGTCCTTGGAGGCTAATTAATAATTTACAAATAATAAAGAATTCATTTGCTCATCTAGAGTCCCGCATATTCCCACACTCAGCATTTGAATTATGCCTTTGCCTTAGTGTGTAGAAGCACACCTGTTAAGCAGAGGTATGCAAGTCTCCTGAAGAAATTGTGGGAAGACTTAGAAAGAAATAAGAGGAATGCTACAGAAACAGTGAGCTATTAGGCAAGGAGTTTGTTAGTAGTGTACCTCCTAAACGGCAACTCGGTCCAGACTGGAAAAGGTCTGGAAAGAAATAAGGAATGGAGGTTCTGATTGCAGTTGCCAAGATTCAGTTTTTGTTCTTGAATGCTTCCTGGTTCATGGGCTGTGGAACAGGGCTTGGCAGCTTCTTCCTCTTTCTCAAACATTGTCTTTTCAAGAGAATGTGAATCTTCAGTGTCTCAATAATTCAAAAAAATGTGTTTTTTTAACATTCTCTTGGAAGCTTTCTTTTTTTAAAAAAAAAAAAAAAGGTATGAAAATTGAGTAGAGATTAAAGAATTTGAAATAAATCTGCCCATTATTGGCTCAGTAAACAATACTTACTTATAGTTCTGATCAGTGCTTTTTTTGTAAAAAAAAAAAAAAGGTGCCAGAACTCACACATGTCATACAACCCGCCTTGCCTACCCTACAAGGTTCCATCCAAAAAAGGTGCCGGAACTCCGTTCTGAGCGTTCTATAAGAAAAAAAAGCCCTGGTTCTGATACAGAAAGCTAATGTCATCATTGGGACAGATAAACTTACTGCAGCTAGTGAAAAAAATGTGACCATGTTCGCTGTATGTAATGTTTTGCTATATAATTATGCATCGTTTTGCTTCTGAGCACAAGTTGGATGTGCTACTGTTCATGGAGAGGGTAGGATTTGCTGACTCTCACATTTCATTTGATGGTCCCATTGTACTTAATTGCTGCAGACATTGCACACTAGTTCTAATTGAGTTAGCATTTGGGAGAACAGCTAAAGTATCTTTGGAATGTTACAGAAATCCCATCTTGTCTATTCAGCTCTGAGTACAAGATAGAAGATTCATACTAATATTAATGACTTGCCTTGCATTTTTCATTCTGCAGTAATGAGATTTACCCAGGTTTAGGACTCTTTTCCTACAATATGTAAAATGAGAGTATCAACAGATCAGTTGGTTTGCAAAATAGTCACTTTCCAGAAAGTGTCCTTTCCACAATCCTTATTCAGTATAGCCATGAAATAAGATTCTGGATCACACTTTACTATTAATTCTCACACAATCGATTACTATTCCTGAAACATCCGGCTAAAATATAATTACTCTTTTTCTTTTTTCTTTGGACCCTGCTTTTTTCTTTGTTGGTTCAGTCAGTGCAAAACTGTTAGATTACCTGGGATACATCAACACAGTTTTTATGATCTGACTGAATGGGCCAGACTCTTCTCTCATTCTTTCTCTCTTTTTTCAGAAATTTAGACATATACAGTAGCCAAATGTTATTAATAGAGTCAAATAATTTTCTTTGCCCAGATAATTGTTTTACATTCTATCAGATAGCTCCATTCTTATCTAGCCAGGTAGAGTATAACACAGCCTTTTGCATTCTACCCATTTTGCTCATGTTTTTAAAAGCATTCTAAGTGTACAAATCTTAACACAATTTAATAGGATCCTTAATCTGTCTGTTCTCAATAAGTAAACACTGCCTGTGCTTCTTTTTGCAAGCACTATTTACCAATCTAAGTTCAAAGAGAGAGCCCACAAAATTAGTTTACACTCACTTTCAGATTGAAGAACTGACAGATACTCTAGGTTTCATTGGTTATTCTGTTAGGTAAAACTTTAGTATTTTTTTAAATTGCATCTTTTTTCAATTCAACCCTAGAACCAAATACCTGAATGTCCCATATTATATTTTGTTACTCTTTAGTAAGCCTTCTCTTGGTCTCTCCAGCATAAACCCTAATAAATGTGTATTGCTCAGACCATTTTAGGCTTATCAACCAACTTTATTCTGGATAGAAATTACCAAACTGACAGTTCAGACTAAAACATATGAAGAATGGCTGCAGGACTTGGTTTTGGTTAGTCTAAAGAAAAGAAGAAATAGGAGTGACACAATATCAGTATTCCAGTATTTGAGGGGCTGCCACAAAGAAGATGGGGTCAAATTATCCTCCAATGCACCTGAGGGCAAGAGAAGAAACAATGGTTGGAAACTGATCAAAGAGAGAAGCAACCTGGAATTAAGGAGGAACTTTGTAACAGTGAGGACAATTAACCAGTGGAACAGCTTGCCTTCAAAAATCATGGGTGCTCCATCACTGGAGTCACTTATCAGAAATGGTATAAGTTCTCCTGCTTGAGCAGGGGGCTGGACTAGAAGACCTCCAAGGTCCCTTCCAGCTTTATTCTATTCTAAGTTCATCTTCAATGGTCTCTAGAGCTGTCCAATCCATTTGAGCTGTTGTAACTCTGTTATGTACCAGCCAAACTCCCAGTTTCTTTTTTCCAGAATCCTTTATGATCTTAACATACCATATCCAGCCTGATTTTTTTAAAAAAAATTCTTCCTTTTATGTTAATGCTGTATTTGCCCCTCTTCCTTCTATGAGCAGCTAAACCCATAATCTTGTTCTCATACTGTATTAGTTTGTTTGGAGTTTGGTTAGATATTCTCCTTTCTACCAATATATTCACTTCAGAATTCTCCTGGATGTGGATATCAATACTCAGTATCAAAGTCACAGGATCTGAAAGCTGCAATGTTGTAGAGGATTATCATTACTGGTAAATAGTGACTTTGTTTGTTTACTTATTTAATTTGTTTGCCACCCATCTCACCATGATTATTAGTGCTTTCAAAAGTACACAGGCTTCTTGAAAAACAAATTGGAAGAGGAAAAAAGTATGGAATATATGAGATGTTTCAATCGAATCCAATCCTGTGAATAATAATTTTCTTTCATTTGTTTTTTTTTCTTCTAATGTACTTCTTTTCTTTGTTATCTGAGTTTGTACTCACTAGATTTTTGCTTCACTAAACCTTTGTCTGGTATCTGTTTTAACCCTGACTATTAGATTAATATTGCTTCCATGTTTGGCAGTAATAAGTGATCTAAGTATTAGTATCATTTCAAAATTTATTCCAAGGCTAACCTTTCATGTTGTCAGTGACTCTTAATATTTACTTTTATGAGTTTTTATGAGTGGGAGGGAGTTCAGATCAATGCTCTCATAAATTGCTGAGAATTTAGTTCCTGTAAAACATGAATAAAAATAATGAAACTTATACATGAACACCCTGCTGTTTACAACATCATATTATCACTTGATTAAAGTAAGGAATTTATGGAGAGCATGATTTGTTTACAGATGGGCACTGCAAAACATTCAGCTTCTTTGCCTTTAATCAACATCATTCATTTCTAACCATCCCACTGAAATAAGATGTAATGTGTCATACAAAAAATAAATAAATAACAAAATAGGATAAAGCATCCATAATAATAACTTAAAATTCTAAAATAAAATAATATCAAGCAAAATTAGCAATAATACACAAATGGTGTTATAGCATCCTTCAAAGCTCTCAAAACAATCAAGACAACCAATATGAGGATACCAATCTAGTTTGCAGTGGGTGGCTGTTTCTGTTAGATGTTTTTGTGCCAGCCATGGCAGTTCCTTAGAAGGTCACCAGATGGGAGCAAAGAGGCACCTTTCCTCACACTGGTGGGTCAGGGGCCTCCAACCACTGCAGCCCCATTGGAGAAAGTTAATGGCCCTCTGGCCCCCTCATTCTTATTGGTAAGGGAGGGGCTGGGAATCCCTATAAAAACCCCTGCACAGGGGCTGCTCTTTAGCTCTTGATCTAGCTCCCTTTGGGACAGATCCATGGGTTCAGTCCAGGCATGGGTGCCTCCATGCCAGGGAACTCTTTTTCTTTGCTTTATATTTAAATAAAGCTTTCATCTGATTGCATTCCTGCGTGCTGCCTTTTGCTTGGAAGCGCCTCAACGAACCATTGGCCTTGTGAGGACTCTCACAGTTTCATTGTAAAAGTGCCTGCAGTTGAAACACCAGTACTTGCAAGCTGTAATCTCCTCATCTTATAAAATTTCATTCAAGGCCATTGCTGTCCTCTCATTCAAAATGGTGACTAAGGCCCCAATGGACACATACATCAGAGCCTCAGGAAAAGCCCATGTTTTCTCTGTGATCCAATCAGCTCCATCAGAGCCTGAGGTGGTCAAACTGAATCCATGCAGAGAGGAACCAGGACTAATTTCTCAATATTACGTCATTACCGATGGTAATATTTCCCAATCCCAGATGATATTACTATTGCACTGAGAGAGAAAAGGCTAGAATGTGGATTTGATTTTTTGATACTGCCTTCAGTAATTTAGGTCAGGATCATAGTTATTATAGTAGCCATGAATTCCCAAGCTGTCTCCAACTTTGCATCCTAAGAAAGCAGGCTGAAATCCTCCAAAACGATAAGACTGGGACAGTCCACTCTGCCATACCATCAAACTGAATGGATAGACAGCCTGCTGCACAAAAGGGAGGTTGAGAAGTAGTAACAGTAACATCTTATCCCAAGCAACAGCCCTACAAATTGGGTTTCACTCCTGTTTACCTGCAGATTAGTAATTCTTAACATTTTCAAGAATCTCTTGAATGGTTATAGCCAGTTCCCTAATCCTATCCTAGATTTATATCATATGTAGTGCCATGGTCAATACCCAGATGTGCTCATTTCATAGAGGGGAACTACCTCTCCCTGCCCAATCAGATCTTGATTAAACATAACAAGTTGGCCCTTCATCCACCAACTTCAGATGAATCAATCTTTCTTATAGACCAATCTGGCTTTAAGTAACAACAGACACTGTCCAGACTTCTATTGCTTAATGACTAGGCAGTAACAGACCATTAGACAACAGCAAAAGGACAAAACACTAAGGCTTGTTCCATGAGACCTCTCACCATGTCTTCCACCATAACTTCTTTTGCTCATCACCAGAGAGAGAGAGAGACTGCAAGCTTTCCAATAGCCTCCCTCAACTCTGATGTTTAGTTGGCACCAGTCCCAATAGGTTTTAGAAAATATGTTCTGAAAATATGTTTTCTTCTCCAAGAATTAGACCAGCATGATAGATGAGTCTGTCTTTGGAAGATAGTTGTTTATGGATCCCAGTATTCTCTTATTGCATTGATTATTTGTTTTGCTTTTGTTATTTTTTAATTTAATTTTAATTTGGTTTTCTGCCACAGTAATGTCAGTTGGGCAGACAAATATATCTTATAAATAAATAAATATATAAAATAAACAGATGATACCAATAACTGTTCAGAACAAATTGTGTTTTTGATTAAGACATTTTTGGAATTTCATAATCCTATAAATCCCTTTGAAAATTCATTTTTTTGGGGAAAGTGAAATTGCTATAATGGCAGCACTTATTTAAGTATGTACAGTGATTTGGGGGGGGGGAAGGTTTAAACTATACTTTCCTGGTGCTTTCAAAAAAGGATTCTATCTGTACTATTGTTATTCTTCAGTATTTACAAATACTCTCACATTGTTTTCCCCTTGAACAATATATTTTCCACACAACTATGATGAGACTTAAACTGTTGCTTAGTTAGGTTTTGTAATCCATAGAAACGCATTCTTCTATGTTAGGATTTTAATTTGCCTTGTTATTTTTTGTTATGTTAACAGATTTTTGATGCATGGTTTTGATCACCCATACAGGAAAGGATACTTTATCTTCATGATAATTAAGAGAAAGCCCAATGCTTTATCTTAAAGGAAAAAGAAAATAAACATAATATTGATTCAGAATTTCAAATACATTCCTTACTATTGGAGAGAGGCAGTAGAATGGTTGTAACTCACTCCTTGCTGATGGGAAAAGGAACGCATTCTTATTGATGGTCCAATAGCGAATCAAGTTGACAGAGTGTCCTGTGATACAGGAAAAAGTAATGAAACGAAAGTATGGATTAGTGTAAATTATTGAGCCATGAATAATTGGGTATACCTGTCACATCCAAAAAATTTAGTGTGTTAGTCAACAGAAGTGTGATTTTTCATCTATTGTATGAAGTTTAAAAGTTAGAATTACTTAAAAGTGTGTTTTCTTTGTTAAGACTTAGATTTTTAAATTTCAGTCATGTTTCCTGTGTCAGTAGGAAATTGCATTATTAGATAGAAATATAAAAATAAGACAGTCATTGGGACTCAAGGTACAGAGTCAAGCAGAAGCCAGATAGTAGGATATGAAAATGTCAAGTGAAGGGTGGTATAAAAGAAATAAATGTGAGACTCTGGAATCAGCCTTCAGGTCTGGATTAAGACTGTTGGATGGAGTTTTAGATTTGTTATTCTGCTTTATGCAGAATACAGAATAATAGAGCTGGAAGGGACCTTGGATATCTTCTAGTCAATCAAGAGACCCTCTACCATTTCAGATAGGTGGTTGTCCAGTCTCTTCTTTAAAAACTTCAGTTTTGAAGCGCCCACAATTTCTGAAAGTGAGCTGTTTCACTGGTTAATTTTCCTCCCTGTTAGGAAGTTTCTGCTTAGTTCTAGGTTGATTCTCTCCTTGATTATTTTCCATCCATTATTTCTTATCTTGCAGTCTGGTGCTTTGGAAAATAAGTTAATGTCCTCTTCTTTGTGGCAGCCCCTCAAATACTGGAACACTGCTATCATGTCATCCCTAGTCCTTCCATACTGGCCACATCCAATTCCTGTAACTGTTCTTCATATGTTTATGAAGAATCGTCTTACTTGCTATAAAGGTAAAGGTTCCCCCGCACATGCGTGCTAGTCGTTTCCGACTCTAGGGGCCGGTGCTCATCTCCGTTTCAAAGCCGAAGAGCCAGCGCTTGTCCGAGGACGTCTCCGTGGTCATGTGGCCGGCATGACTAGACGCCAAAGGCGCACGGAACGCTGTTCCCTTCCCACCGGAGTGGTCCCTATTTTTCTACTCGCATTTTTACGTGCTTTCGAACTGCTAGGTTGGCAGAAGCTGGGACGAGTAACAGGCGCTCACTCTGTTACGCGGCACTCGGGATTCGACCCGCCAAACTGCCGACCTTCAGATCGACAAGCTCAGCGTCCTAACCCACTGAGCCACTGTGTCCCTTGCTATACTTAGCACTTTTTCCAAAGTCTTAATGTCTTTTTTGTAATGTGGTGACCAAAACTGGGTGCAGTATTCCAGATGTGGTCTTACTAAGAATTTATAAAGTGATACTAATACTTGATGTGATTTTGATTCTATGCCTCTGTTTATACAACAAAGGATTGCATTAGCTTTTTTTGGCCACCGCCAGGGCTTTTTTTCTCATAGAACGCTCAGAACGGAGTTCCGGCACCTTTTTTGGATGGAACCTTGTAGGGTAGGCAAGGCGGGTTGTATGATATGTGTGAGTTCTAGCACCTTTTTCTTTTACAAAGAAAGCACTGGCCACCACTAAACACTGCTGGACTCCGAGGTCCCTCTCACAGTTATTGTTTTTGAGACAGGTTTCACCTAATCTGTACCTGTACCTTTGGTTTTTCCCACCTGGGTGTAAAACCTTGCTTTTTGGTGTTTGCTTTGTTTCTGGTCTAAAATTGAGGACTTTTCCTGCCTACGCAAATGTAATTTATTATTAACGACTGTTTATGAACATTTTCTATCTCCTATATCATCCTTTGCAAATCTCTATTCAGAGCGATATTTGGTTGGTTGCTTGGGTGCCTAGTTTTAGGGTATTTTAATGAAGAAGCTTTGTTTCTAATCTCCATTGCTTTGGTTCATATTACAGTAGATTGCTTTTTTCTAGAACAATTGTATGTTCTCCTTGAAAAATTTTCTCATGAAATTGGAACTTTTATATTCATTGCGCACAAGATGTCAGAAGAAATAGATAATTTTGTGCATGAATATGTATAGCAATATCAGTCAGCATTAAAAAAAATCATATATATATATATACTGTATATATATGTAAATTATTCAAATTGCTAATAAAGAATTTAGGGAGGCTGATATGGCCATTTCGAACTTCTTATGTTCTCATCAGTCAGTCATACCCTTTATCTGAGATTTGAACCTGGGCTGATTATATATTAGGCAGTTGCTTTAATTCCTGAACCGGCCATATCATCCTCCCTAAATTCTTTATTAGCAATTTGAATAATTTACACAAATAATGAGGGCAAAATTGATTTTAAAAGTAACAGAACTATCGCCAAAATTGAACATTTTAACAACAGAATATCAGAGAAGCCATCGAGATAGAAAAACGCCCCCACAGCATGAACAAATGGGATGATACCTCTCACCTACCAGCCATTTGGAAACCCGCCTTGATTGACAGATGAGTCCCAACCACCAAGAATGATACCAGACCCAAACTCATGATAATGTCACATGACATCACCACCACACAATCATTCAAAAAGCAAATCTGAACCCACAATGATAATGACACACAACCACAAAACAGAAACCTAACTACGGCTGCAACATTAGCCACTTTAAACCCCTCCAAACCACACAATAAGCAAACTGAAACCCACTATAAAAACATGGCACCACCACAAACACGGAGCTGAACAAAAGCAGCACAACTCACCAGTTCAGGTCTAAGGCTGGCAGCTGAGACTAGCCCATCCACTCAAAACACATCCCCACCCAATCAGAACACAGCCCCCATTCAAAACACACTCCCACCCA
>JAKJMR010000173.1:1119791-1138482 GCA_024449315.1 Daboia siamensis
CCCAATCAGAACACAGCCCCCATTCAAAACACACTCCCACCCAATCAAATCACAGCTAAGCCTCCACCCAATCAGAGCACACCTCCACCCCATCAGAATACAGCCAAGCCTCCACCCCCCCTGGCAGTTTAAAAAAGAGGAAAAAACAGCCACTATCACACACTTCTCCCAGAAGAACGAAGCTGAAGTCACCAGCCTGAGGATGACGGATGAGATTTCGTCGAAACGTTACCCTGATACCTCCAATTCTACATGGGAAAAAACCTGAATGACCAAAGATCTACATGTATATATATAATTTCCTGCATGTGTCCATTGTCACTGAAAGATATTTTTTGGAAGAGTGTCATTACAAATCCAAGAGATTTAGGTTATTTTAATTATGCTTTTCTAATTGGCTCTTGCTTTCTAACCTGGTATCTGACAAAACTAATCAGAGGGGCGTATGCTGTTTTGTAATTGTTATTAATTTTTTAACCTGTTTGAATAAAAATTGTTCTGTGTATTAATGTGCTGTCCATGACTTACAATGTAGACAATTTCATGGCTTACACTGATCTTCTTCAATAGATACTTATGAAATACATGCAAAGTTATGCTACCTTTGGCCATTTGATTTGTGATTCCATCATCAATATTTGATTCATGAGACAACACATTTTCCAAGTATGTGAATATATCCCCCATCTGGTCTCCCATAGTAATTTGTGGTGGAACATAAATCTTTACCTGAGTTGTTTGATATAAAACTTCTCTTTTTCAGGCTAATGATTAGCTCAAGAGAAAAGTGTACATGCTTCTGAAAAATGATCCCTCACTACTTGTATATATCTCTTGAAAATTACCTACTGAGTCACAACATCTGCAAACAACAGTTCCTCAACCATTTCTGCAAGCACTTGAAACTGCCACTGTATGGTTTTAGAACCGGAACCAGTAACATATAACTTGATGTAGCATTCAGTTCACAGTGCCTATCTGAAGGATACAAAAGTAACCACATCACTAAAATTTGGTGGCAAAGATAATAGTTTTCAGATATGTGATTTCTCGCCCATTGTCTTCTCTATCATATGGTGTAATGGGTCCTATGAAATTCTGCAAGGCTTAGTGGCCTATTTTTCAGTTAAATTCTTTGCCTTCCAAACATTGGAAAACAAGGTTGAAAATGTCAGCTTTCTCTATTCCAATTAGGTTATTGCACAGCCAAGTACCTCCTCTGTAGCCCTTACAGCAGGGGTAGGCAACTTTGGCTCTTTTATGACTCAAGGACTTCAACTCCCAGAATTCCTGAGCCAAGGTTGCCTACCCCTGCCTTAGAGGATTAAAAAAAGATCCCTCCCCAAAAGTGACTTTTCACTGATTTGGACCACTGTGATATTATCAGGTCACTTCACAGAAAATAGAATAAAAAATGTAGGTGTTGGAAGATATCATGAAAATCATCTGATGCACTGCAAGAATCTATCACTAGATATCAAAAGATGCCTCTCCATCCTCTGTTCAAATAATAATGAATGAATGCATAATTTCCTAAAGCCATCAGTTGTTCTCGCTGATAAACTGCTCCTATCATTTGCTGATCTTTTTTTTCCTGGTAGCAATTGTAATCTTCTTCATTGTAATTCAAATAAATCATTTCTCGTTCTGTGCCCTGAAACAACTCTTAGCAATTCTGTTCTATATTTTTCATGACAGTCCTTCAGATTTCTGAAGACAGTTATCACATATTCTTGCAATCTACTGTTCTCCAGGCTAAATATACCCAGTGCTTCTAAGTTTTTTTTTATTTCTAGGTTTTTGTTTATCTTGATTCATTTTCCTAGGGTTGCAGATCACTCAAAGTGGTGAATGCATCCCAGAAATAAAATGACAGATTGCACTGAGTCGCACAGCAATGATGAACATGAGCTGAATATGGAAAACCAAGGACATACTCTTGGTAACCAAATGTTGGTTAGTCCACTCTATTATGTTCCCTTTAGCTACTTATGATTGTAAAAGCTGGACCTTAAAAAAGCAAGATAGGGAGGAAATAACTTTGCTTGAGCTGTGATGCTGTAGAAAGCTTGTGAGTATTCCTTGGCCAGCAAAGGTAACCAACAAGCAAGTACTGGAGCACGTAACAGCAGACAGGTCACCAGAAGGCAAAATCACAAAACTGCACCTCACTTATTTTGGCCATGTCATGTGTGAGAATTCACTGAAGAAACAATTATGCTTGGAAGAGTTAGAAACCAGGCTTCCAAAGGACAAGGTGGCTGGACACCATCAAAGCTGATACCAGCTAAAACACAGAACAACTCAAAGAAGTTATTGAAAAAACTGTAGATATTTGCAAACCATTGCAAGAATAGATCTGGCACCGAGAGTTCAGTAATACGTTTCTATTTCACTGCAATGCCCCCAAAGTGAACAATTCTTGCTATTGTGCTAAGTTGTAAAGGTAGGAAATACAGCAAATGTATCTAAAATATATATATTAAAATATGTATTTTAACAGGCAGTGATTAATCCAAAGTCACATTAACAATTATGTTGATTTCTACAAAATTGTTAATAATAGAGCAAGTTCAAATATATTTTATTTATTTATTTTATTTTAATTCCATTTATATCCCGCCCTTCTCCGAAGACTCAGGGCGGCTTACAAACTTAGCAGTAGCCTTCATTCTATGTATATACCTGCTTGTTAGGGCTTTCACACACACCCAAGCGGCATTATTATAAAGTCAGCTTAATTGCCCCCAACAATCTGGGTCCTCATTTTACCTACCTCGGAAGGATGGAAGGCTGAGTCAACCTTGAGCCTGGTGGGATGCGAACCTGCACTAATTGCAGGCAGCTGGTGTTACTTAAGGAGGCATTAGCCCACTGCTCCACCAAGGCTCTGACTTAATCAATGTTCCAACATCTGGACTTCACCTTCAACACCAAAGCAATTGTAACTACAGTAATCTTTATGAAATATTCTCTGGAGATACACAGAAATTTAGTTACAAAAGCATTTATTGTTTGTTTTTATATTAACCACAATTTAAGAGAAAAATAAACTAATTTTACATTCATTAAAATAATATTCCACTGATTTTTTTAAGACAAGACATTCATTATTTCAGAGGTCATATAAATAATTAATATACCTTTCTTCAAGTTATTTTAATGTATAAAATTAAGTTACTAATTCCCAAAAAATCTCCAATTATAGTAAAATTTGCAAAGCAAGAATATTACTAGGACTAATTAGTGCAATAGCATGTGTTTGAGTTAAGCAAGAAATTAATCTTGTAGAAATCTAATTTTACAGAAGCTTTAAAAGCAGCTTTATTACAACTTCAGGTGAATAGATCTAAAATAATAATATTATGAGGGTCCAATTGTCCCAAAATCAATTCAACTAGTAATTTTGAAACCTGGGGTGTTTTGTGATATAATCTCCCTCAAAACAGATGCAGAGTTTTAAATCCCTTAATCTGGTCAAGAGTGATTGAAGCAGAAACAAATAGAATAGGCCTACTACAGTACAAGGCAAAGATCCATACTACCACAAGATGTCATTAGACAATGATACAGACAATCTTTTTTATATGGTTTACTGATAAAATAAAAATATTGTGTACACTTTACCAAAGATTGGATGCTTCATCAGGGATGCACATGGAGCAGTGAGAGAGTAAGGGGACACCTACCTAGCCAACCCAAGCAGCCAAATCAACCCTGCCAATCAATGGGGTAATAGATGTCATTCTACCTGAGACAAATGGGCAATTGAGATAAACAAGCTATTTTGTCTATAGGCAATACGGATATTAAAATCGTATCTACATTTTTATAAGAAATATGTCTATAATTGAAACACATACTAGGAACTTTATCTGGTTTAGGAATAAACAAATCTGTCTCATTAAAATTAAATAGTAGTAACTCATTGGGAAAAGTTTCATTATATACTTGAAATAAAACAAAAAGCCTAATCCAATGAAACTGAAAGCCCCCAAGGCCATGAGCCTTCCTTAGTTTTATGTATTTAATTATGTTGACGATTCCTTGAAGACAAAAATATTAGTAATCTGATGCTTGATTTAATAGACCTAAGTCTTGGATTACTTCATGGATTACTGCCTTGTCGTGGCGAAGGGGCTTGCGTAATTCAATGAAGCTATGAGCTATGCCGTGCAGGGCCACCCAAGACGGACAGGTCATAGCAGAGAGTTCTGACAAAATGTGATCCACTGGAGAAGGAAATGGCAACCCACTCCAGTATCTTTGCCATGAAAACGCTATGGACAGTACCAAAAGGCAAAACGATATGACGCTGGAAGATGAGCCCCTCAGGTCGGAAGGCGTCCATTATGCTACTGGGGAAGAGCAGAGGGCTAGTACTAGTAGTGCCAGAAAGAGTGAAGCGACTGGGCCAAAGCCGAAAGGACGCTCAGTTGTGGATGTGTCTGGTGGTGAAAGGAAAGTCCGATGCTGTAAAGATGTTCTCTCCATAGGAACCTGGAATGTAAGATCCATGAATCAAGGAAAGCTGGACGTGGTCAAACAAGAGATGACAAGACTAAACATCGACATCTTAGGTATCAGCGAACTAAAATGGACAGGAATGGGTGAATTTAATTCAGATGACCATCAGGTATACTACTGCGGGCAAGAATCCCTCAGAAGAAATGGAGTAGCCTTCATAGTCAATAAAAGAGTAGGAAAAGCAATACTGGGATACAATCCTCAAAATGACAGAATGATCTCATTTCGAATCCAAGGCAAACCATTCAATATCACAGTAGTCCAAGTCTATGCCCCAACCACCAGTGCTGAAGAGGATGAAATTGACCGGTTCTATGAAGCCCTACAGCACCTTATAGAACTAACACCAAAAAATGATGTTCTTATCATCATGGGGGATTGGAATGCTAAAGTAGGAAGCCAAAAGATAACCGGAATAACAGGCAAGTTTGGCCTTGGAGTGCAAAATGAAGCAGGGCACAGGCTGATAGAATTCTGTCAAGAGAATACGATGGTGATAGCAAACACTCTTTTCCAACAACCCAAGAGACGGCTCTACACATGGACATCACCAGATGGTCAACACAGAAATCAAATTGACTATATGCTCTGCAGCCAAAGATGGAGAAGCTCTATACAGTCAGTAAAAACAAGACCAGGAGCTGACTGTGGCTCAGACCATGAGCTTCTCCTTGCAAAGTTTAGGCTTAAACTGAAGAAAGTAGGGAAAAGCACTAGGCCGCTCAGGTATGAATTAAATCATATCCCTGTTGAATATACAGTAGAAGTGACAAATAGATTTAAGGAATTAGATCTGATAGACAGAGTGCCTGAAGAACTATGGACAGAGGTTCGCGACATTGTACAAGAGGTAGCAACCAAAACCATCCCAAAGAAAAAGAAATGCAAGAAAGCAAAATGGCTGTCTGAGGAAGCTTTGCAAATAGCTGAGGAAAGGAGGGAAGCAAAAGGCAAGGGAGAAAAAGAAAGATACGCCCAATTGAATGCAGAATTCCAGAGAATAGCTAGAAGAGATAAGAATGCCTTCTTAAATGAACAGTGCAAAGAAATAGAAGAAAACAATAGAATAGGGAGGACCAGAGATCTTTTCAAGAAAATTAGAGAAATGAAGGGAACGTTTCATGCAAAACTGGGCATGATAAAGGACCAAAATGGCAGGGACCTAACAGAGGCAGAAGAGATCAAGAAGAGGTGGCAAAATTACACAGAAGATCTATACAAGAATGAGCTTAACGTCCCTGATAATCACAGTGAGGTGGTCACTGACCTCGAGCCAGACATCCTAGAATGTGAAGTGAAGTGGGCCTTAGAAAAACTGAGCAACAACAAAGCTAGTGGAGGTGACAGTATCCCAGCCGAGCTATTCAAAATCTTAAAAGACAATGCAGTAAAAGTGCTACACTCAATTTGCCAGCAAATTTGGAAAACTCAACAGTGGCCACAGGATTGGAAAAGATCAGTTTACATTCCAATTCCAAAGAAAGGCAGTGCCAAAGAATGTTCAAACTATCGCACCATTGCACTCATTTCTCATGCTAGTAAAGTCATGCTTAAAATCCTACAAGCTAGACTTCAGCAGTATGTGGATCGAGAACTACCAGAAGTACAGGCAGGATTTCGAAGAGGCAGAGGAACTAGAGATCAAATTGCCAACATACGCTGGATCATGGAGAAAGCTAGGGAGTTCCAGAAAAACATCTACTTCTGCTTCATTGACTATGCTAAAGCCTTTGATTGTGTGGATCATAACAAACTGTGGCAAGTTCTTAAAGAGATGGGAGTACCAGACCATCTTATTTGCCTCTTGAGTAACCTATATGCGGGTCAAGAAGCAACAGTGAGAACTGGACATGGAACCACTGATTGGTTCAAAATTGGGAAAGGAGTCCGGCAAGGCTGTATACTGTCGCCCTGCCTATTTAACTTATATGCAGAGCACATCATGAGAAAGGCTGGGCTAGATGAATCAAAAGCAGGAATTAAGATTGCCGGAAGAAATATCAACAACCTTAGATACGCAGATGATACCACTCTAATGGCAGAAAGTGAAGAAGAACTAAAGAGCCTCTTGTTGCAGGTGAAGAAGGAGAGTGCAAAAGTTGGGTTGAAACTTAACATTAAGAAAACCAAGATCATGGCATCTGGCCCTCTCAATTCCTGGCAAATAGATGGGGAAGAAATGGAGGTAGTGACAGATTTTATTTTCCTGGGCTCCAAGATCACTGCAGATGGGGACTGTAGCCAAGAAATTAAAAGACGCTTGCTCCTCGGGAGGAAAGCCATGGCAAATCTAGACAGCACACTAAAAAGCAGAGACATCACCCTGTCAACAAAAGTGCGTATAGTCAAGGCTATGGTCTTCCCAGTTGCAATGTATGGCAGTGAAAGTTGGACCATAAAAAAGGCTGAGCGCCAAAGAATTGAGGCCTTTGAACTCTGGTGCTAGAAAAGACTCCTGCGAGTCCCTTGGACTGCAAGGCGATCAAACCGGTCAGTCCTAGAGGAGATCAATCCTGACTGCTGTTTAGAAGGCCAGATCCTGAAGCTAAAACTCAAATACTTTGGCCACCTAATGAGAAAGAAGGACTCACTGGAGAAGAGCCTAATGCTGGGAAAGATCGAGGGCAATAGAAGAAGGGGACGACAGAGAATGAGGTGGCTGGATGGAGTCCCTGAAGCAGTAGGCGTGAGCTTGGATGGACTCCAGAGGATGGTGGAGGACAGGAAGGCCTGGAGGAATGTTGTCCATAGGGTCGCGATGGGTCGGACACGACTTCGCAGCTAACAACAACAACAACAACAAGTCTTGGAAATAAGTCTTCTAATTATACCTGAACTAAAAACAATCACCAATTTATGGTATGTCAGAGGTCTGCTACAATGCTAAATCAAGATTAAACCACATCCACTGGTACTGATATTAGGCCAATACCAATATTAATGATTAATATTTAAAATTGCATTATTCAATTAATTAAAATCATCAATATTAAGAGGATTTAGGATTTTGTTTTGATAAATCAATTTGTTTATGGTAAACAATTCTTTTGGATACTTTTCAGCAAGTAATTGGCTTATAATTATATTAATTGAAGGGCATATTACCATTTCTGAAGGCAATAATCTCTCTCTGAATTGTCTCTCTAAATTGTAAAGCCTGTAGGACATTTCAGTAATTATAATTATTGTAGGATTATTCTCCATTTATTCCAAGATTCATAAAAAGTTGTAATACAAGAATTTAAGTCCATTTTTGTGATCAGCTTTCAGATTGGATTTATTGCAAACAGGGAAAATTAAAGTACCTTTTTCATTTTTCATCAGATCAAGGGTATTTAAGCATATAAAAATGGCTTTGGCTGAAAAATAACACAATAACTAAGAGTTTGAATAAACCTTTATTTTAAATATTAGTTTATTCACATTTGATCTCCCTGTTTTAATTATGTAAACAAAATAATTCCTAATAGGTTTTGTTTATCACTAAATAAGTCAACTGCTACACATAGACCTCAGCTGTCTTAACATTCTGAGATCTCACAGTTGAAATTCAGTGGCAAATTGTCAAATTTTGCAGTATAATTTCAGGACTTTTTGGAATTACAGAGGGATTGAGAGTGAGAATAGAATCAATATGTTTCCCAAAGGCTCTAATTCTTATTTCAATTCTTAAAATTTCTCCAAAAGAAATCCAAAACCTGGGCTCAAAATCTTTGGTCATGTCTTTTGGTTAATACACTAATTATGCTCCTACATTTTTTTCAGTTAATAGGGAATTGAATTACAGCCATATATATATATATATATATATATATATTGGGTTAAGCTGAAACAGGAAATAAGATTTGTCCCATATTTAGGGCCTAGCAAGGTATATATATACCTTGGTGGAGCAGTGGGCTAATGCCTCCTAAGTAACACCAGCTGCCTGCAATTAATGCAGGTTCGCATCCCACCAGGCTCAAGGTTGACTCAGCCTTCCATCCTTCTGAGGTAGGTAAAATGAGGACCCAGATTGTTGGGGGCAATTAAGCTGACTTTGTAATAATGCCGCTTGGGGTGTTTATGAAGCCCTAATAAGCAGGCATATACATAGAATGAAGGCTACTGCTAAGCTTGTAAACCGCCCTGAGTCTTTGGAGAAGGGTGGGATATAAATGGAATAAAGGGAACACTTAAACAACACAATGTACTGTATTTAATAGTAGGATGTCTTATTTTCTGTTCCCTTTATTTTTTTGAGCAGTATATATATGTCTCTGTGTGTGTGTGTGTGTATGTGTGCGTGTGTGTGTGTGTGTGTGTGTGTAAATTTTTTATATATGTGTAAATCCAAAAAAAAAAATTACACAAATATTAGCTGTCCTGTTGGGACTACAGCCTGTGGATGGCCTTGGGATATATATGTTAGTCCCAAATAATAATCTTATTTCCTGTTTCAGCCTAGCCCAAGGCCATCTTCAGGCAGTAGCCACAGTAGTGACAGCTCATATATGTGTAAAAACATTTTGGCTTGCTAACAAAGAATAAAGGGAGACCGATATGATCATTTCAAACTTATTTGTTCTCATCAGTCAGCCATACCCTTCTGAGAATAAAGTCTCCCTTTATTCTTTGTTAGCAAGCCAAAATGTTTTTACACATATATGAGCTGTCACTACTGTGGCTACTGCCTGAAGATGGCCTTGGGCTAGGCTGAAACAGGAAATAAGATTATTATTTGGGACTAACATATATATCCCAAGGCCATCCACAGGCTGTAGTCCCAACAGGACAGCTAATATTTGTGTAATTTTTTTTTTTGGATTTACACATATATAAAAAATTTACACACACACACACACACACACACGCACACATACACACACACACACACAGAGACATATATATACTGCTCAAAAAAATAAAGGGAACAGAAAATAAGACATCCTACTATTAAATACAGTACATTGTGTTGTTTAAGTGTTCCCTTTATTCCATTTATATCCCACCCTTCTCCAAAGACTCAGGGCGGTTTACAAGCTTAGCAGTAGCCTTCATTCTATGTATATGCCTGCTTATTAGGGCTTCATAAACACCCCAAGCGGCATTATTACAAAGTCAGCTTAATTGCCCCCAACAATCTGGGTCCTCATTTTACCTACCTCAGAAGGATGGAAGGCTGAGTCAACCTTGAGCCTGGTGGGATGCGAACCTGCATTAATTGCAGGCAGCTGGTGTTACTTAGGAGGCATTAGCCCACTGCTCCACCAAGGTATATATATACCTTGCTAGGCCCTAAATATGGGACAAATCTTATTTCCTGTTTCAGCTTAACCCAATATATATATATATATATATATATATATGGCTGTAATTCAATTCCCTATTAACTGAAAAAAATGTAGGAGCATAATTAGTGTATTAACCAAAAGACATGACCAAAGATTTTGAGCCCAGGTTTTGGATTTCTTTTGGAGAAATTTTAAGAATTGAAATAAGAATTAGAGCCTTTGGGAAACATATTGATTCTATTCTCACTCTCAATCCCTCTGTAATTCCAAAAAGTCCTGAAATTATACTGCAAAATTTGACAATTTGCCACTGAATTTCAACTGTGAGATCTCAGAATGTTAAGACAGCTGAGGTCTATGTGTAGCAGTTGACTTATTTAGTGATAAACAAAACCTATTAGGAATTATTTTGTTTACATAATTAAAACAGGGAGATCAAATGTGAATAAACTAATATTTAAAATAAAGGTTTATTCAAACTCTTAGTTATTGTGTTATTTTTCAGCCAAAGCCATTTTTATATGCTTAAATACCCTTGATCTGATGAAAAATGAAAAAGGTACTTTAATTTTCCCTGTTTGCAATAAATCCAATCTGAAAGCTGATCACAAAAATGGACTTAAATTCTTGTATTACAACTTTTTATGAATCTTGGAATAAATGGAGAATAATCCTACAATAATTATAATTACTGAAATGTCCTACAGGCTTTACAATTTAGAGAGACAATTCAGAGAGAGATTATTGCCTTCAGAAATGGTAATATGCCCTTCAATTAATATAATTATAAGCCAATTACTTGCTGAAAAGTATCCAAAAGAATTGTTTACCATAAACAAATTGATTTATCAAAACAAAATCCTAAATCCTCTTAATATTGATGATTTTAATTAATTGAATAATGCAATTTTAAATATTAATCATTAATATTGGTATTGGCCTAATATCAGTACCAGTGGATGTGGTTTAATCTTGATTTAGCATTGTAGCAGACCTCTGACATACCATAAATTGGTGATTGTTTTTAGTTCAGGTATAATTAGAAGACTTATTTCCAAGACTTGTTGTTGTTGTTGTTGTTAGCTGCGAAGTCGTGTCCGACCCATCGCGACCCTATGGACAACATTCCTCCAGGCCTTCCTGTCCTCCACCATCCTCTGGAGTCCATCCAAGCTCACGCCTACTGCTTCAGGGACTCCATCCAGCCACCTCATTCTCTGTCGTCCCCTTCTTCTATTGCCCTCGATCTTTCCCAGCATTAGGCTCTTCTCCAGTGAGTCCTTCTTTCTCATTAGGTGGCCAAAGTATTTGAGTTTTAGCTTCAGGATCTGGCCTTCTAAAGAGCAGTCAGGATTGATCTCCTCTAGGACTGACCGGTTTGATCGCCTTGCAGTCCAAGGGACTCGCAGGAGTCTTCTCCAGCACCAGAGTTCAAAGGCCTCAATTCTTTGGCGCTCAGCCTTTTTTATGGTCCAACTTTCACAGCCATACATTGCAACTGGAAAGATCATAGCCTTGACTATACGTACTTTTGTTGACAGGTTGATGTCTCTGCTTTTTAGTGTGCTGTCTAGATTTGCCATGGCTTTCCTCCCGAGGAGCAAGCGTCTTTTAATTTCTTGGCTACAGTCCCCATCTGCAGTGATCTTGGAGCCCAGGAAAATAAAATCTGTCACTACCTCCATTTCTTCCCCATCTATTTGCCAGGAATTGAGAGGGCCAGATGCCATGATCTTGGTTTTCTTAATGTTAAGTTTCAACCCAACTTTTGCACTCTCCTTCTTCACCCGCAACAAGAGGCTCTTTAGTTCTTCTTCACTTTCTGCCATTAGCGTGGTATCATCTGCGTATCTAAGGTTGTTGATATTTCTTCCGGCAATCTTAATTCCAGCTTTTGATTCATCTAGTCCAGCCTTTCTCATGATGTGCTCTGCATATAGGTTAAATAGGCAGGGCGACAGTATACAGCCTTGCCGGACTCCTTTCCCAATTTTGAACCAATCAGTGGTTCCGTGTCCAGTTCTCACTGTTGCTTCTTGACCCGCATATAGGTTACTCAAGAGACAAATAAGATGGTCTGGTACTCCCATCTCTTTAAGAACTTGCCACAGTTTGTTATGATCCACACAATCAAAGGCTTTAGCATAGTCAATGAAGCAGAAGTAGATGTTTTTCTGGAATTCCCTAGCTTTCTCCATGATCCAGCGTATGTTGGCAATTTGATCTCTAGTTCCTCTGCCTCTTCGAAATCCTGCCTGTACTTCTGGTAGTTCTCGATCCACATACTGCTGAAGTCTAGCTTGTAGGATTTTAAGCATGACTTTACTAGCATGAGAAATGAGTGCAATGGTGCGATAGTTTGAACATTCTTTGGCACTGCCTTTCTTTGGAATTGGAATGTAAACTGATCTTTTCCAATCCTGTGGCCACTGTTGAGTTTTCCAAATTTGCTGGCAAATTGGGTGTAGCACTTTTACTGCATTGTCTTTTAAGATTTTGAATAGCTCGGCTGGGATACTGTCACCTCCACTAGCTTTGTTGTTGCTCAGTTTTTCTAAGGCCCACTTCACTTCACATTCTAGGATGTCTGGCTCGAGGTCAGTGACCACCTCACTGTGATTATCAGGGACCTTAAGCTCATTCTTGTATAGTTCTTCTGTGTAATTTTGCCACCTCTTCTTGATCTCTTCTGCCTCTGTTAGGTCCCTGCCATTTTGGTCCTTTATCATGCCCAGTTTTGCATGAAACGTTCCCTTCATTTCTCTAATTTTCTTGAAAAGATCTCTGGTCCTCCCTATTCTATTGTTTTCTTCTATTTCTTTGCACTGTTCATTTAAGAAGGCATTCTTATCTCTTCTAGCTATTCTCTGGAATTCTGCATTCAATTGGGCGTATCTTTCTTTTTCTCCCTTGCCTTTTGCTTCCCTCCTTTCCTCAGCTATTTGCAAAGCTTCCTCAGACAGCCATTTTGCTTTCTTGCATTTCTTTTTCTTTGGGATGGTTTTGGTTGCTACCTCTTGTACAATGTCGCGAACCTCTGTCCATAGATCTTCAGGCACTCTGTCTATCAGATCTAATTCCTTAAATCTATTTGTCACCTCTACTGTATATTCAACAGGGATATGATTTAATTCATACCTGAGCGGCCTAGTGCTTTTCCCTACTTTCTTCAGTTTAAGCCTAAACTTTGCAAGGAGAAGCTCATGGTCTGAGCCACAGTCAGCTCCTGGTCTTGTTTTTACTGACTGTATAGAGCTTCTCCATCTTTGGCTGCAGAGCACATAGTCAATCTGATTTCTGTGTTGACCATCTGGTGATGTCCATGTGTAGAGCCGTCTCTTGGGTTGTTGGAAAAGAGTGTTTGCTATCACCATCGTATTCTCTTGACAGAATTCTATCAGCCTGTGCCCTGCTTCATTTTGCACTCCAAGGCCAAACTTGCCTGTTATTCCGGTTATCTTTTGGCTTCCTACTTTAGCATTCCAATCCCCCATGATGATAAGAACATCATTTTTTGGTGTTAGTTCTATAAGGTGCTGTAGGGCTTCATAGAACCGGTCAATTTCATCCTCTTCAGCACCGGTGGTTGGGGCATAGACTTGGACTACTGTGATATTGAATGGTTTGCCTTGGATTTGAACTGAGATCATTCTGTCATTTTGAGGATTGTATCCCAGTATTGCTTTTCCAGTCTTTTATTGACTATGAAGGCTACTCCATTTCTTCTGAGGGATTCTTGCCCGCAGTAGTATACCTGATGGTCATCTGAATTAAATTCACCCATTCCTGTCCATTTTAGTTCGCTGATACCTAAGATGTCGATGTTTAGTCTTGTCATCTCTTGTTTGACCACGTCCAGCTTTCCTTGATTCATGGATCTTACATTCCAGGTTCCTATGGAGAGAACATCTTTACAGCATCGGACTTTCCTTTCACCACCAGACACATCCACAACTGAGCGTCCTTTCGGCTTTGGCCCAGTCGCTTCACTCTTTCTGGCGCTACTAGTACTAGCCCTCTGCTCTTCCCCAGTAGCATATTGGATGCCTTCCGACCTGAGGGGCTCATCTTCCAGCGTCATATCGTTTTGCCTTTTGGTACTGTCCATAGCGTTTTCATGGCAAAGATACTGGAGTGGGTTGCCATTTCCTTCTCCAGTGGATCACATTTTGTCAGAACTCTCGGCTATGACCTGTCCGTCTTGGGTGGCCCTGCACGGCATAGCTCATAGCTTCATTGAATTACGCAAGCCCCTTCGCCACGACAAGGCAGTAATCCATGAAGGGGAAGGCAGTAATCCATGAAGGGGAGGCAGTAATCCATGAAGCTCTACAGGCAGCTGATTCGAAAGGGCAGGTGCACTCACAGAGAAAGCCCTCCCCCTGGGTATTGTCCACCGACAATCTTTTACCAGAGGTACCCTGAGAAGCACACAGGACGAAGGGAGCTTAATGCTGGCAGCAGGTGCTCCTCAGATATCCTGGACCCAAGTCATTTGGGAATTTATTTCCTGTTTCAGATTTTAAACAACTGCTTAAGATGCAGTCGGCCCAGGTTCGAATCTCAGAAGGGTATGGCTGACTAATGAGAACAAATAAATTTGAAATGATCATATCGGTCTCCCTTTATTCTTTGTTAGCAAGTCAAAAAAATTACACAAATATGAGCTGCCACTGCTGTGGTTACTGCCTGTAGATGGCCTTGGGCTAGGCTGAAACAGGAAATAAGATTTGTCCCGTGTCTGGGACTAAGCAAGTGTATTCTGAATGCTTAACAAACATTTAACACATACCTTCCTTGCTTCTCAGCTAAGAGAGAGAGAGGGAGAGAGAGAGAGAGAGAGAGGGAGAGGGGGAGAGAGAGAGAGAGAGAGAGAGAGAGCCTGTGGCCTAGGGGTTAAAACAACTGCTTAAGATGCAGTCAGCCCAGGTTCAAATCTCAGAAGGGTATGGCTGACTGATGAGAACAAATAAGTTTGAAATGATCATATCGGTCTCCCTTTATTCTTTGTTAGTAAGCCAAAAAATTTACACACACACACACTGTATATTCTGGTTTTTTTAGTTAATATTTTTTTATCACTACAGAGTTAAATTAAAAAAGAGAAGAGAGCTTATAATAGAAGATATGAATGGAGATACAATATTAAATAGTTCTCCATAAGGATTTTTCTTGGAACTAGTTTATCAGGGAAATAGGTTTAGTTATACTCTGATATTTTATTTTTGCTATATATGCAAGATTTGGGTTGGGACATGAGAGTCATGGGTTCATATACACTCATTTCATTGAGAATTTTGGAATAATCACAAATTCTTCGTTTATGTTACCTCAAGAGGCTGTGGTTTGTAAGAAAAAAGAAGCAGAACTCACTTGTGTAAATCCTTGAGCACCAAGAAGAAAGCTGCAATATTGATATAATGCTAAACAAAGAAATAATGTGATTTCTTTCACCTGCAGTCTAAAGTCATAAAATACTGAAAGGATTCATCACATGCAAGTATTAAACAGTATAGCTTTCAGTTGAAATTTCTGTTTATAGTCCATAGAATCAGAGTTTCCCTCAGATTCATATCAATTTACATCAGGACAGAACAACGATTAAATCTCCAGGAAATGAGAAATGTAGCATTGTCAAATGAAATACTTTACCTTGGAAGGATTTGTTCTAAACAGCAGATTTATTTCCAAAACTGAAAAAGAAGAAGAAAGTCAATGACAGTTGTATAAATGCTTTTTGTTTTTATTTTTCTTTAATTCATGCCAGCTATGTACTGGACAACCAACCATGCCTTATTCATTTAAAACAATGATAAACCAAAAGCTACTTGGGATTATGCTAACTGAACACATATCTTAATACAGAAGCCAGAAACACGGCAGGTTTAATAAGGATATGATATGAACAGATCATAGTAAAAATCATATGAAGTCAAATTATTAATCTCCGTTATATTATCAGCTTCAGCAGAGAGAAGCTATTAAGGTGGAATCCATTTCAGCTTTTTGATCCCTTTAATTGGAAATGCGAGGATTAGATTGTAAGTAATATTGTTTTCCCAGTGCCTGGCAGCACTGAACATGGAAGGAGAAACTAAAGGACTGATGGTTTTAGGGCCCTTTACATCTGGTGATTTTCTATCAACCAAGTGCCACTAGTTAGTGGGTGTAAAGCTAGATTGCCCCTGCAGTGCACCAAGGATAGACACACAAGCACCAAGCAGAATGAACTAGCAATCTAGGTTGTCAGGACTGCATTTTAACTAGCATGTATACATTTCCCTGTCATTGTATGCTATATGCTAAATAAATAAATCTACCAGTAACATTGAATATGGTAAAATTTCCCAGGCACAATTGATAAACAATCTGGGATCCTCCTGGACTTGCAGCTTCTTCTCAAGAAGCAAATAGCAGCTGTGACAAGAGGCCTTTTGCACAAATCCATCTTGTGTGCCTATAGGAAATAAGATCATCTTGATATAAATATGCAAGTTCTGTTGCCAGATGATTAGAGGCTAAAACATATTTTAGCCTCTAAACAACAGATAATATTTGGAAAAGGATGAGACACATACATGCCTGAACTATAAGTAGTAGTAGTAGGAGGAGCTACAACATAATCAAACTTGCAGGATCCTCTTATTATAAACAATCTCAATAAAAATAGCTTTACCTTTTTGTGGAGTTGATTTCTTGAGTGGTGGGTTGGTACATAGTGGAGGTTGTTGTTGCCAGGTGCACAATCTTAGACCAGGAGGCATGCTCAGGGTCACTCACACTTTAATCATCTCCCAATCGGACTTTTAAAATTACACTTGTTGCAATTCAGGGTGCTACTTGTCACTTTTAAACTTCTGCATGGATGAGGCAGGGTACTTACAGAAGCATTTCTATCCTATGGTTTCAGCCCACCCAACCCTATCTAGCAGAGTGGGCCTGCTTTGGCTCCTCTCTGTGAGACAACATAATCTGCTTGTGTCTGTCCTATGAAACAACCTCCTCCAGGAGATACGGATGACCTTGATCTTACTAGACTTTTGGAAGGCTGTGAAGGACTATCTTTTTCTCCAGGCACTGGGGCCAGGCTATTAGTTGGGAATATATAGCATCTTTGAGAATTTTTAATAATAATAAGACCTCAACCTGGAACATTTTTATGTTTTATATTGCCAATTCACTATTTGGGATAGTTGGGATGCCATATAAAGTTGACAAACAAACAAGAAAAATAAATGTTCTTTAACCAAAGTGTGTCTTATGGACCAAATGTATGTTTCATTCAGTTAAGGAGGCTGTTAATATTAGCATGCTATCATTCCCAATTCATCTAAAATGGGCTTGGAATTTTAATTTGAATTTACATTAAAAACAAATAATAAATAAGACTTACTAACAGCACAGACAAATAATATTAACCATTTCCCAGATATTTAATTTTTCATATGTTGAAATGTATTTCAGAGGCATATCTGAACATGCAGCTCTTCATTTGTAATTTGAAGTACTGGTTCTATAAACTGACCCACATCAGATTTCAAAGCTTCCTCTCTATTTACATAATACAAATACACAGAGAATCTACTATACAAGCAGTAGTGAACACCTCTTCTCTGTAAATCGCTGCATTATAATCACTCATCCCTATGAGCTACAATGTTGGTCTATAATTGCAGTTTAATTCTAAAAGCAAAGCCTTGTATGCACTCCCAGATTGCTTCCTCTTTTTATATTAGTCGTGAGCTTTTTGGCACCTTTTTGCTATCCATTGGGAAAATGTTTCAGGCTTTTTCCAGAGAGCTGAGCTTTCAATTGCGCAAAATAAAAGATATTTAAATTTTACACAGCATTTTTTAACTCACTATATATAATCCAAAATTAAAGGCTTTCAAAATAAGTATGTATAATTCCTTTACTAAAATCCTCCATTTACAGGAACACCTAAGCTTGCCCTGGTTTTCACTATGCTTCAAGCTGCCTCTCTTTAAAATTAAAATTAAAGTTAGTATATGCATTCAAATTCTAGTCAACTCATTTTTTCTTCTGTAACCTAAATAGCTAGTTCTCTATGCCATGTGTGTGTGTATGTGTGTTAAAATAAAGCTAAATTACAGTGCACATTTCTACTATATGTTCATTATTCTCAATAAAAAAAATCATTCCAGTAACCTGCATCTGAATGATCAACTGTCTTCCCCTCCTTTTTCTTCCCTTAGCATCCCAATTTCAATCCTGCATCCATCTAGCCACTCTGCATTTGATGAAGGGAGTTGCAGTTCATAAAATTTACACATTTTAATAATTTTTATTAGATGGAAAGAGTGCTACCAGACTTCTGACTTTTTGAGAAGAGGAAAGCATCTTCTGGCAATGTCTCTTTCCATTTATTTTGTATACAGTAATTTGACTAGCATGGAGAAAATGCAACTGAGGGAGGAATTTTGTCTTGAGTGAGGAGTAAGGAGGCAGATTTTGCATTAATTGATGAATCGCTGCACAAAAACTCTTAAAATAAACGATGGCAATTAAAGAGCAGGATTACAGTTGAAGTTTGTCACTTTAACTAGACCATTTATAGTCATCATGAAAAAGTGTGGGAGGAACAGACAATCAATGTTTACTAATTCTCTTTCTTCCTGCTCATTGATCACAACATCAGAGAGAATTCAAATACAGATAGAGATGATGGAAATAGCTAGATAGATGGCTGGATTGCTAGGTAGCTAGATAGTTAAACAGTTAGACCAGGGGTGTCAAACTGCCCTCCTGTAGGCCAGATGTGTCGTGGTGACCCACCCTATTGCCAGCAACAGAAAAAATGTCATAATATGTCGTGACACGTTATATTATTATTATTATTATTATTATTATTATTATTATTATTATTATTA
>JAKJMR010000173.1:1138492-1150235 GCA_024449315.1 Daboia siamensis
TTATTATTATTATTATTATTATTATTATTATTATTATTATTATTATTTATTGAACTTATATACCGCCCTTCTCCCGTAGGACCCAGGGTGGTTCACAAGGCAATTAAAACAACATTACAATACAAAAAGTTAATAACAATTAAAACAGATTAAATTATCGATTAAAAATCTAAACCCCCAATAACTCTGATTAAAAAACCCAATTACAATAAGTTAAAAATTAAAAATTCTCAGTCCTGGCCAGAAAGCTCAAAGAGGCAGGTCTTCAGGTCCCGGCGGAACGAACGAAAATCAGGGGCAGTCCTGAGCTCTACGGGTAACTGGTTCCAAAGGGCAGGCGCGCCCACAGAGAAGGCCCTTCCCCTGGGTGTTGCCCGCTGGCAATCCTTTGCCTGCGGCACCCTGAGAAGGCTCTCCCTGTGGGAGCACACAGGACGAAGGGAAGTTGCTGCCGGCAGCAGGTGTTCCCTCAGATGACGTTGAGAATTTGACACCCCTGAGTTAGACAGACAGACAGACAGAGAATGAGGGGCTCTATGATTATAGAAATGTATCTGTAAGTTTCTGGTACACATCATTACTCTTGTTGAAATTATAATTCTATTTATATAGTCTTTTTAATCATCAAAATAGGAGCCATAGTCATAAATATAAATAAGCCATTATTTAATAAGCCATTAAAAAGGGTTCTAAAGTTGTGGGCATTCCACTGTGGGAGATTTTCAAGAAAAGATTGGACAATCATTTGTCTGAGAATGGTGTGTCTTAGAATGGTATGAGAATACCTCAGGCAGACAATTGGATAAGAAGATCTCCAAGGTCCCTTCCTACTCCATGATTCTATGACATCATAATCAGAGCAGTCTATGTAATACAGTGTGTCCCGTTTGGGGAATTAGAAGTGTAAACAATAACCAAACCCAATAGCTGAGCTTTGAAAGTTAGAAGTTCTCTCTCTCTCTCTCTCTCTCTCTCTCTCTCTCTCTCTCTTTCTCTCTCTCTCTCTCTCTCTCTCTCTGTGTGTGTATGTGTGTGTGTGTGTGTAAAAATATTCTTGGTCCCTTCAGCAGGACAACATGCATCAGTGTCCCCAAAACTGGACTGATACCAAACAGTAGAAGAAATTTCCATTTGTGAGCCTTACAATATACTATTTAGAGCTGATTCTCCTTGAATGAATTCAGAAACAAATCGGTTGATTCAAATCACAGGCAAAAGGGGCATATCACTCAGACTTTTCACATTTCTCATTTTTGCAAACCAGCTGTGGTGTCCAGGCAGAAGCATGAAACTGTGCGTGTAGGCCTCACACTTTTGTACATGAATTGTGACATTGTCCATACATCTAAAAGAGACAAACTGCATGGTAACAAGCAAACACTGTTTTTGTTTTATTTTTGATGAAAACAACCATTGCTATGGATGTCTGTGGGCACTCAGATTTATCTAATTTGTTACATGACTTGCATGGAACATTTATTGCTATGATTTTGAAGACTATGAAATAAGCTATATTTCTGTAGCTGAAATTGCATCAGCTGTCCCAAAGGAAGAAAAAAAATACTTGCCACAACTTGTTCAGTTCAGAAAAAGCTTATGAAAAGACTGTGTAGAAAAAAAAAACCTTGTAACTGCTCTCACTTGCCTTCCATTAATCATTACAGTCGTCTATCATCAGTAATTTACTGCTTTAATTCTTTAAAAAAAATCATACTAAACAGAACATTATAAGAAATTATATTTTTATATAAATTGCTGTACCCGAAAACTAGAAATAATACAATATTACAAAACATCATAAAACAATTTCATGAAAAGAGGATGCATCACTATGCACAGACCCAGTACTGTTTTTCTAACTATTGCAATTGCAGAATGAAAACAAAGCAAACATAAACAGCTCTAAAGAAGGCACAGGGGGAATGCAAAAAAAGAACATATTGTAAAGAATATTACACATTGTAGCATACTATATTACATCTGGCAAGATAGAGTCAACTACAATCCAAATTAAAGAGCTCCAAAAACAAACAAAACATAAAGCTAATTATTCCTAAAAGCTAATTATAAAACACTATGTATATTTGTCATAAAATACATAATAGATGCTTATATTTGTACAAAACACAAATGTATAAACAAAATATACCTAATGCTGTAGTATAGCTAGGGCTTAATGGAACTCAAGCTTTCAGTTGTATGTATAATGGTGGTGAAAGTTAGCCTTTGGTTTTAACAATCGCCAATGTGTCAAGTTAGTCATTTGCATAAACTCATTGTTCCATCTTTTGTTTTACTACAATCTGCCAGAAAAAGAAATTGTACCTAGCTGTACAGATGTCATTACCTCTCACATGACAAATAATGAAGCCATTTATCCACCAGCAGTAAATGTTGTTATTCTAAGCAATTCATAAAAATGAAAGGATTAATAAAGTTTGTGTACAATAAATGAGCAAAAATAATTATAATTAAATGAGAACTTATAAAATTACATGCCACAGTAGGAGTCCAAAATAGAAAAGAAACAAGAAAAATAGGGTTAGTGGAGAAACATACAGATAGTCCTTGATTTACACCTATTCTGTTTAGCAACCAATGTTAAAATGACCCTGAAAAAAGCGATTTGTGACTGTTTTTCACACTTACAACCTTTGCAGAAGCCCCATGGTCATGTGACAAAAATTCAGACGTTGGTTCATATTTCTGATGGTTGCCATGTCACCTTTTGTGACCTTCTGACAAGCAAAGTCAATGGGGAAGCCAGATTCACTTAACAACCATGTTACTAACTTAACAACTGCAGTGATTCACTTAACTGTGACAAGCAAGGTTGTAAAATAGCAGCCTTGGTGGAGCAGTGGGCTAATGCCTCCTTAAGTAACACCAGCTGCCTGCAATTATTGCAGGTTCGCATCCCACCAGGCTCAAGGTTGACTCAGCCTTCCATCCTTCCGAGGTAGGTAAAATGAGGACCCAGATTGTTGGGGGCAATAAGCTGACTTTGTAATAATGCTGCTTGGCGGGGGCTGAAAGCCCTAATAACAAGCATATACATAGAATGAAGGCTATTGCTAAGCGCATTGGTTTGTGCTTAAATTGTAAGCCACCCTGACTCTTCGGAGAAGGGCGGGATGTAAATGGGATTAAAAATAAACTCACTTAACAAATGCCTCGCTTAGCCACTTGGACTCTTTTGGTTGTAAGTCAAGGACTACCTATAATTCACTGTACATTCTGAGGGAAAAGAGAATGGATTATTTTAATTTATTATCTAAATTTATCACCACTGAGCTGTGATGACGCAGTGGTTGGAATGCAGTATTGCAGGCTAATTCTGCTGACTGCCGACTGCCAGTTCAGAAGTTTAATCCTCACCAACTCAGGATTGATCCAGCCTTCCATCCTTCTGAGGTCAGTAAAATGAGGACCCAGATTATTGGGGGCAGTATGATGTCTTTGTAAACTGCTTAGAGAGGGCTGTAAAGCATGTGAAGCGGTATATATAAGTGCTATTGCTGTAATGATAAAAGTACTGTACAGCAGACATGGAAAATAAGACCTGTTGCTTTCTTGAAAATGTTTCCTGTTACATTTCAGTAACAGTGGCTGTATGTTAAGATGGAGAGAACTAAACAGATGTAAAGAGCCACTAAATAAAGGTGAGAAACAAGCAAAGAAAGTAGACGTTTGTGAGAAACATCTATGTATGGATGGATCTAGACAGGAGACCAACTGAGATAAACATACCATGAAACAATCCTTATATATAATTGTAAGAAAATTCTTGCTGCAATTTCAAATTAATACAGTTCTTGCCAATGCGTGTGAAAGGGTCTATTATTTCTTCTCTGCTTCTTCCAACTTTCTCCTTTTCAGACACATGGTGCACACACACACACACATCAATTAGCAATGTTAGGGTGTTTATTTTAATTGAGCAAAGTTCAGCAAATGGTTACTACATTAAAAAAAAACAACCTTTTTGCTGTAACATAATTGTCACATCCTGTAGTTTTTAGCATTCATATGCAGTACAAATTTATTCTCATACCTGGAGATAGCCATCATATAATTACATTCAGCAGGCAATGCTAAACTGGAATACCCAGTACAATAGAAATACTATTAGTACTACATAATGTGGCAATGATTTCCAGTTGCATTCTTGAGTATTCAGTTTGCCAGCTGATGTTTTTCTTTAATCTTAACAAATATTGCATATCTATCATTTACAGTAAAATGAAAGTAATCTGTGCTAGAAGCTATTTGCTATTTTCTGTTTTTTTTTTTTAAAGGAGCAGAATTTGTAGAAAGCATGCTTTTAGGAATAAGCCACTGTCAGTGTGTTGTTGAATAAATCTCTTGATTTCTTTCTCAGACAAACAAAGCTAACAACTCAAAATAGGAAGGGGAAAATAAAATTTTATTTCTACTTTCAATAAAAGCATGGTTTTGGTATATAATAGATATTATACAGACATATACATTAATAAACTTGCTTAACAGATGAGTTATACATTTTAGTTGTTACATATTACGTAATATTTAATATTCAACAGATATTTTCAAGAGAATGCAAAGCCCTCTTTGTTATAAGTTTACACTTAATAATGCTCTTTGTTATTCAGGCATCTAATTCTTACTATGAGTGTGTATTTGAATCTAGATAAGTGAACATTTGCTGATGTATCCGCCATCATCTAGAAAAACAATATCCCAACTTCTTGCAATAATAGCAATAAAGGATAGAGATATCATTCATTGAAAGAAGAGTGTGTTGGAGGAAAAAAACCCACCTGAAACTGATATAATATTAATGATGTTATATGGCTGATTTCAATACTGGTAAATTTAATTGAATTGGACTCGGAAACGGAATTAGTTAAAGATTGTATGATAAAGTGGGCACAAAACATACAGGAACCAATTCCGTTGGATACTTGGGAGGTAATCTGTGTCAGAAATGTTAAATTTACTCAGGCTCAAAATTTAAGAAAATTTTTTAAAAAATGTTTTTTAGATGGCATTTGGATCCCAAAAAGTTGTCTAACATGTATCCTAACCTACAGTCTAAATGCTGGAGATGTGGTAGTTTAGATGCTACTTATTTTCATATGTGGTGGACTTGTAGAAATATAAAAGCTTTTTGGATTAAAATTTGGTGGAACATTCAAGACTTTTAAGAGAAAGATAAAGTTTTCTCCACAATTGTTTTTATTGGGTATTGTTGTAGATTGTGATACTAAAGAAATCAATTTGATGTTGAACTTGATAACAGCAGCATGGTTACTGGTGGGACAATATTGGAAGAAGGATAGTTTGCCTACTATAGAAGAATGGGTACTTAAAGGTATTGAATCTTGCAGAAATGACTAAGATTTCTGCTTATTTGAAGGATCACTCACAAGAAAGATATATTTCAGTTTGGAGAAGATGGATAGATTATATTCAGAATAAATATGGGACTAAAAAGTTTCATTTAGCTTATGAGTAGATTTTAGTATTAGTATTAGTATTGATTATATTTTTGTTTAAATTATTATTATGTTTTTAATAATTTGAATGTATCTATGTTAAAGGGAAGTTAAAGCACATTATGAATTTGGTTAATTTTATAATGGATAATCTTAGTTAGAATATGATTATTATATCTATAACCCTGCATTCAGCTCTGGGAAGTGGGGGGAACGGGGGTAGTTTGGGGCGGGTGGGTTTTGGGGATATGTATTATAAATTTTTTTTTGTAAAACTCTTTAATAAAAAAAAATACTGGCAAATTTGACTATTTATAATATAATTTCCCCTGTTTGATCAAAGAATAGCATTTTTAAGAATATTTCTTTCTTCTCAGTTAATCCCATTACTCAAAACAAATTTAACTACATATGGTTAATTATTTTTTATTGTGCTATCGCTAGATGACTCTCAATATTCTTCATAGAAATGTGTTATATCTGACTTGAAATTGTCTGAGATAAAAATGTGATAGACACATTGTGTCTATTAGTGAAGGGTGATAATCTGGGTTTCTGAAGACTAATTCAATTATTCAGATCATCACTAGATAAAATATATCAGCCAGCAAATGATTTTGTTTGAAGATGAATGTTTATATTTAAGAAATAAGGGAATGTTCAGCTGAAGCAGAAGTAGTGTGAGACAATGTCAGTAATAGCACCACAGATTCCCGGGGAGCAAGAAACACATTTCAGAGAAGTATCCAAGATAAGAGACTGTACAGTCCTGAACTGAATGGCTGCAGGAGCAAAAGGAGCCACATCCTATAATCAGTGGTGGAATTCAAATTTGTGAACAACCAGTTCTCTGTGTGGATGCCACTTCCGGAAGTCCATTCTGGGCCTGGGCAACAAAACACTTAGCTACCGGTTCTGCCAAAGCGGTGCGAACCAGCTGAATCCCACCACTGCCTAGAATCTAGCAGAGTATATCTATTAGAAGAGTATTGCTTTAATCTGACAGGTTTCTGTCAAAACAGAACATTTGCTTATTAGCTATAAGCAAATAAAGATCTGAACTCTAGTGGATATTACTGTGTCATTCCTGGGGCTTGAGCCTGACAAAAATGTAAGTTGCAAATCTCTAATAAGAAAGTAATAAATGCTTTTGTATCAAGTTGCAACCTAAGTTTAAAGGTCATCTTGCAAATATTTTTAAAGCTTCTTCATAAGATTTATGAAGGGTTTATCATAATATTCACTAATCAAAACAAATAACTGTACTTTTAATGGAAACCTACATACACATGGAGGGAAGATTGATAGATTGAAGACAGTTCTGCAAAAAGCAGAGCTGATGACTGCAGCTAAGAACTAAGAGCTGGTGAGTTCTTCAGAACCTCTTTAGACAAAGAGAAAAGAAGATCATGTACATGTCTCCAGAGCAATTGCTTCTTGTGGGGAGACGGCCATTATGTGATCCTTGGTGCATTTTGAGCACTGAGAGATGACAGAAATAGCCATGGTGCTCACAACTGAAGTTGGTGCTTCTTAAAGAACACTAAGAGAACTAGTTTGAGAGCCTGTGTGGTACAGTGGTTAAAGCATCAGGCTAGAAACCAGTCCTGCCTTAGGCATGAAGCCAGTTGGGTGACTTTGGACCAATCACTTCCCTGAGCTCAAAGAAGGAGGAAATGACAACCTCTTTTGAAAAACCTTGCCAAGAAAGCAGGTAGTCTCTAACAATTGGAAACAATTGAAAGAAGGAAGAAAAAAGGAAGAAGAAGAAGAAAAACAGCAGCAATCTCCTATGAGTTTTGAGAACTGGCTGACAAGGGAATGGCCACCAAAGTCAGTGCCTTCAAAAGGCTACTGGGTTTGCATACTTTCTTTTCTAATTACATTCAGAAATTGCTTATTGACTATTTAAAAATTATTAGAGACCAAGACCAACAAGTCAGAAAATACTGAATGAGTTTGGTTTCAATGCTCAGTGAAAGAAAATTTTAACCATAACCTCAAGAATTTTTTTTTTAAATTGAAATAAATAGCAAAGAAATAAATAAGACTTTGATTTTAAAACTTATAAATGGATTAAGGTCCAATGAAATAAGATTTTGGAATTAATTATATGCTTCCCATGGCAAGTATATTTGTTTGTATGTTTGTAATACAAAATAAAGATAAGCAATTTAAAAAATTGAGCTCTAGAGGAAACTAAATACTTTAATTAAAGGAAAAATACAAAAGATTAATTAACAGCCGATTAACTTGGACTTAATGATGCAAAACATTTTAACATTGAAAATGCTGATGGACACTTTTTAAAAATCAAATTGGTAGTTAGCATCAATGATGCCTTCTATGGATAGACTATGTGCAAAAGATGTTATGTAAGAAATGAGGAACATGTTTTATATGACAAGACAGAGATGTCATCAAAAGTGGATATACAAATGATAGGCTAGGAGATTAACATGGAAAAGTATGTCTCACTGGATATATAAAAGAAACAAGTTGATGTTTTCAAAATCAAAAAGAAAACCTAAATAATAAACCAAGAGAATGACCTGGATATTTTTTTTGCTATATTGGATTTACAGAAGAGGCTTATTAAAATTTTGAAAAATCTTGTGAGATATTTGAATGGACTAAATATTATTAGAAGTAAAGGGAAGGAATACAAAATTGGTTTATTTGTTCGAGGTTAAAATAAGTATGTGGTTCTGGTAACCCTTAATGGAATTTCTGTTGGTATTAGAACTGAAAAAAATATGATTTATGGATTTGTCTATAGATAAGATGCTAAAGGATGAAGGGATCATTAGTTGTAAACTAAAAGGGGGCTGAAGAGTTACAAAAATTGTTTGTACTTTTTCTGATGAAGGTTGGAAGTTCTTTATATAGTCCTTTCTTTACTATATTCTTACTTTTTTTCTTCAATTTTTAGACGTTTTGTCTATGGCATTTTTCACTCTTTCTATTTTTTTTTTAGTTTGTATTAGATTTTACTATGTAATTAACATGCTTAATAAAGGACTTCCAGTTTGCCAGGTCAGCCGACATAGACGTCTGGAAGACAGCTGTCATCTTCCATGTCCAGTTTTGCATCGCTGGGGGGGGGGTTCTAAAAGGGCCGAAGAGTCACCCTGGAGGGGCAACCAGAAAGAAGGGGCTTTTGTACAAATGCGGGGGAGCTGCAACCCCCCCAATAGTGTCTGCATTCCCTTTGTACTGGCGGACGAAAGACTGGCCATAGTTTGACAGCCGAAATCAAACTTACCATCAGGCAACATTAAAGCACCATGGAAGAGACGAGAGTAAGATTCCTCTCTTATACTTTAATCTTTTTCTTTTCACGTAAATAAGCTGCTAAGTACCTTCCCCCCTGTGGAGAGGGAAGGGAGAATTCAACCCTCCCTTCAAATAAGTGGTGAGCAAGCCCAGGGGTGTTTTTTTAAAAAAACATTGAAAAAAGAAACGTACTAAAAGAAAAGAATTTTCAAAGTACTTGGGGGACACCCAGTGGCTAAACCTGAAATTGCAATCTGACTTTCTCTTTAAAATAATCAAGAAAATATTTAAGAAAAACAAGATAAGATTAACCTTGAACACCAGATGTGAAACTTCACTATGGAAGAGTTTCAAAAATAAATCTATGCTATGTGGGAAATATCTTACCAAACTTATCTGTTCCTTTCTGCAGCTGGCAATGAAATAAGAGCTTTTGGGAAAGAACTAGAAAGCATCTTGAAGAAACAAACTCAAATTGTGACTACAACTAATATTTTATTGGGACAGAACTTAACAGAAGAAATTGAACAATGAAATACATTGGCAGAAGAATTAAATATTCAACAAATACAGGCTTTTGAAGATTATAATGGAAAAAAGGTGGAAAAAAATCTATTCAGACCAGGACAATTATATCAAGAGGAGAAAATAATGAGAAGATTTGGTGCTGTTAACAGACTTCTCAATCCTTCAAAAGTGGAGACTGGAGGGCCACTTCAATATAATATAAGGACACAAGAATGCTTTGATGATCCTAAGGCAAAGAAGCGAAAAATGACATGGCAAAGGAAGAAAGCAAGAATAATATTGAAGAAATATGGACATTCTTAAGAGGCCTCAAATAGATAATACCAAAATAGACAGGATTGTACCTGGATTACAAGAGATTGTTTTTATGAGTAGTTAAAAATATTGACTAATTTAAAAAGATAAAAATAAAACACAGATGTATGAATACTAATATTGAAATATTGAGTTCCTTAAATGATATGGATTAAGATGCATATATGTTAAAAATGATAGAATGTAACTGATATACTTGGATGTAGTGACATGAGAGGATGTATTAAATGTTGAAATGGAAGAAATTTTGGTTAATTTTTAATATGTGGAAACTATAAGTGAGAAACAAGAATATTATATTGTCCTCCTTCTCTTTCTCCTCCTTGCAATTGGTATTCTAATGACTACTATTCTAATATTGTACTACTAATATTGATATGGAAATGAAATAAATAAGAAGTGTATTAAATTACTAGGTATTGGAGAAAATGGTGTAAGGGGAAAGGAGGTTATTTAGCAATATGAAAATGAGAAATTGTAAACGTTTAATTTTAATATCAATGTAAAATTAAAGCTAGAAAAACATATAAGGTGTTTGATGTTTTAAAGATGGAAAGTTAAAATATAACATATGCTAAAGTATTGATAAATATAAGAAAACTATTAAATGACTGATGGATAGCAATGAGAAGTATGTTAATTCAGATAAGAGATAGTATGTATTAAAGGAAACAAGAAAGAGGAAGTATTGGTTTCAACAATTTGGAGATTTGTAATAATATGTATTTGTCTGAAATGGAACTATTGTAACCCAGATACCACGTTGTTTTTTTAAAAATACTATTGTAATACTGGAAAACTAATAAAAATAAAAATAAAAATAAAATAAAATAAAATACTTAATAAAATTTTATATGTTCATACATATATATTTCTTTTATAAAAAACTACATATGTCATTGCAGAACTAAATGATATATGGAAATTGTAATTTGCTTTTATTTTGCTTTTGTAATATTGAAGACCTTGGACTGTTTAAAAGTAAACATCTACTTAGGGGCTAAATTGTTACAATCTATAATTTAACTTTTATAACATTGTTAATTTTCATAACTGTAATGGTAAGATCCATTGCTCCATGTGAAAAGTTCATGTTGCAGTTTCTTTATGAGCTGTATATTCCAGTCAGTATAATAGTGCTGTGTGTTAAGGGTCATAGGTTATTTCTGCTATGTTATATTACTTCTTATAGATTACTTCCATATTTAATAATAGTAATAATCCCCTAGGCAGGCTTTAACTTGTGTGGCTTATTTTCTCTGAGATGACAACTATGCCAGAGGTTCAACTATATTGTACAAGTCTTATTAAAGAAGTCAGGGGGAAAAAGTGTCTTTCCATAAACAATATGGTGAGACACAATTTATAGAAATGCATACTGGCTTGCTTCTCTGTCCAGTCAACAAGAATCTCGCTAGATGTGGGAGTGCCTGGACAGCTGGTGACAAATGGGCTATAGCAGACATGTCAAGCACAAGGCTCGGGGGCCAGATCCGGCCCACAAAGTGATTTCATGTGGCCCAGGAAGCCATCCTGGAAACAGTGAGGGAATGGCCCCCGCAATGGCCCCCACTGCCTTGGCCCCAGCCCAAGCCAGTTGGGAGCGAATGTACAATTTCGTGGTAGCCATCTATGCTGAAACACATTCAGTCTTAGCTCCACAAGGCCGCCTGGAAACAGCGAGGGACTGGCCCCTGCCGCATCATCCCCGCCCCCTGGGCACATGCTGGGGAGGTTTCACCCTTTGTGAGGAATGAAGAGATGTACCACTGCCTGGAAGTGGCCAGCACACGACCCTGCCTACTTTGGGCAGGCTAGGGGCTGGGCAGCAATGCGCTTCTCTTCAGAATGGTGCCACCAGGTTCAGCACTGTGAGGAGAGCGCCCCGCTGTCTGCAAAAACCAGCATTGCGCAGGTAACATCGACTCTCATGCTGCTTATGGCATCCCCTCCCTGAGCCCACCAAGCCAGATATGTGAAGTAGGCGAGGGCCATGTGCTGGCTACTTTCAGGTGATGGTGCATTTCTTCATTCCTCACGAAGGATGGCATTTCCTCAGCTGTGTTTCTTGCCTGTTTTTCTCCCTCCCTCATCTCAAATAAGGAAGGAAGGAAGGAAGGAAGGAAGGAAGGAAGGAAGGAAGGAAG
>JAKJMR010000173.1:1173648-1228640 GCA_024449315.1 Daboia siamensis
ATAATAATAATAATAATAATAATAATAATAATAATAATAATAATAATAATAATAATAATAATAATAATAATAATAAGAAGAAGAAGAAGAAGAAGAAGAAGAAGAAGAAGTAGTTGGAAGGGACCTTGGAGGTCATCTAGTCCAACCCCCTGCTAAGGCAGGAAAACTTATACCATTTCAGACAAATGGCTGTCCAGTCTCTTCTTAAAAACTTCCAGTGTTGGAGCATTCACCACTTCTGGAGGCAGGTTGTTCCACTGGTTAATTGTTCTAACTGTCAGGAAATTTCTCCTTAGTTCTAGGTTGCTTCTCTCCTTGACTAGTTTCCATTCCATTGCTTTTTGTCCTGCTCTCAGGTGCTCTGGAGAACAGCCTGGCTCCCTCTTCTTTGTGGCAGCCCCTGAGATATTGGAACACTGCTATCATGTCACCCCTCACCCTTCTCTTCATTAAACTACACATACCCAATTCCAGCAACCGTTCCCAATATGTTTTAGCCTCCAGTCCCCCAATCATCTTGGTTGCTCTTCTCTGTACTCTTTCTAGAGTCTCGACATCTTTTTTACATCATGGTGACAAAAACTGGATGCATTATTCCAGGTGTGGCCTTACCAAGGCATTGTAAAGTGGTATTAGTACTTCTCGTGATCTTGATTCTATCCCTCTGTTAATGCAGCCTAGCACTGTGTTGGCTTTTTTGGCAGCTGCAGCACACTGCTGGCTCATATTGAAGTGATTGTCCACTAGGACTCCGAGATCCCTCTCACAGTTACTACTATCGAGCAAGGTACCACCTATACTATACCTGTACATTTGATTTTTCCTGCCTAAATGCAGAACCTTACTTTTTTCATAATTAAATTTCATTTTGTTAGATAGTGCCCAATGTTCGAGTCTGTCCAGATCCTCCTGTATCTTAAGCCTATCTTCTGGAGTATTGGCTATTCCTGCCAGCTTGGTGTCATCTGCAAATTTGTTGAGTTCCCCATCTATCCACTCATCCAAATCATTTATGAAGATGTTGAAGAGCACTGGGCCCAGAACAGAGCCCTGGGGCACCCACTACACACTTCCTTCCATGTAGATGCAGTTCCATTGAGGACCACATGCTGAGTACGGCCTGTCAGCCAGCTACGAATCCATCTGGTGGTGATGCTATCTAACCCACATTTTTCTATCCTATCAAGTAGTAGGTTGTGATCTACTTTTCCCCTTTCATTTTTTTAATTTATTTTTTGTGAAGTCATCATCAATTCCTAGCAACTGCCTGGACAATTTGATGCAGTTTTTGTGATAAAGATTTTGGAACTGGCTTACCACTGCCTTTTTCTTAGGGCTGAGAGAGCTGGGCTGAGTGAGACTGGCTCAAGGTAACCCAGCTGGCTTTGTGCAGTGGCAAGACTCATGGTGTCCTGATTTCCAAATTGATGCCTCATCACTACATCAAAGTGGCTCTTATGAATAAGGTTCTAAGGCAGTAGATCACTAAGAAAATGTTTGTAGAATGGCGTTGGCTTGATTTGACTCTCTGGAATGGCTACCTTACTTATGTCATTGAACATGGTGATATCACTTATTTTTGTTTAAGATATACATACCACCTGGGTTTATCTATAACTTGTAATCTCTAATCTTGCTAGCTTTCTAATTTTTATTTTGAGGGTTTATTTTTCTAAAACTAGATAGGACTAGCATGCAAAAGGTAGGTAAAGGTAAAGGTTCCCCCGTACATGCGTGCTAGTCATTTCCAACTCTAGGGGCCAGTGCTCATCTCCGTTTCAAAGCCGAAGAGCCAGCGTTTGTCCGAGGACGTCTCCGTGGTCATGTGGCCAGCATGACTAGACGCCAAAGGCGCACGGAATGCTGTTACCTTCCCACCGTAGTGGTCCCTATTTTTCTACTTGCATTTTTATGTGCTTTCGAACTGCTAGATTGGCAGAAGCTGGGACGAGTAACAGGCACTCACTCTGTTATGCGGCACTCGGGATTTGACCCGCCAAACTGCCGACCTTCAGGTCGACAAGCTCAGTGTCCTAACCCATTGAGCCTCCACATGTTAAATGCTGGATGTTGGGTTGAATCTGGACATCATTTCATTTCGACCCCAAACCTCCCCAGTGATGCCCTCGATGTGATGTCCCGTTGCCTGGAAGCAGTTTGGGTCTGGATGGGGTGGAACAGACTTCAACTCAACCCTGACAAGACTGAGTGGCTATGCATACCGGCATACCGGGATATTCAGAATATTCCATCTCTTTCCATGGGGGGATGAGCTATTACCCCCTGTAGATAGGGCTTGCAACTTGGGAGTCCTCCTAGATTCGCGGCTTACTTTGGAAGACCATAGAGTAGCTGTGACTAGGGGGGCCTTCGCCCAGGTTCACCTGGTACGCCAGTTGCGACCCTATCTAGATTGGGAAGCCTTATGCATGGTCACTCATGCGCTCGTGACCTCTCGTTTGGACTACTGCAACGCTCTCTACATGGGGCTTCCCTTGAGTACCATTCGGAGGCTCCAACTGGTACAGAATGCAGCCGCAAGAGTTGTGTTGGGGATCTCCCGATACTCCATGTTACACCTCTGCTCCTCAAGCTGCATTGGTTGCCAGTTGTCTTCCGAGTGAGATTCAAGGTTTTAGTAATGGTTTTCAAGGCCCTACATGGCATGGGTCCGGAGTACCTCGGGGATCACCTGCTGCCGGCGTCAACCTCCTTCCGCCCTGTACGTTCCCACAGAGAGGGCCTCCTCAGGGAGCCACCGGTCAGAGAATGTCATCTGGTGGCCTCCAGGAGGAGGGCCTTCTCTGTGGGCGCCCCGGACTTATGGAATCAATTGCTGGTTGAGCTCCGGACGGCACCCAACCTTTTCTCCTTCCGACGCGATCTGAAGACCTATTTATTTGAACAAGCCGGCCTGGCCTGATGGGGGATGTGTTGGGGTTTTTATTGTGGTTTTTTACATTATTATTTATTGTTTTAACTGGGGCTTTGTATTTAATTCTTTTTTCTAACTTTTGTACTTTGTATTTTATATATGCCCTGTTCACCGCCCTGAGTCCTTCGGGAGAAGGGCGGTATACAAATATAATAAACTAAACTAAACTAAATTAAACATAGAGCAGGAAAACTGCACAAAATCTTGCTTCAAAAATACTTCATATTAATTCTATGACTATGCTATGACTTATGTACAATTTGGTTTTGATTGACAATGAACAATGTGATCTTTGCAAATTAATTCATAAGATAAAATAAGGGGACCATGACCCAGGAGCTTTGTGTCACCATTATCTTACGAAAATGGCAAAATAGAATTTGCCTTTTCCTATGTATACATGAAGGGACGCGGTGGCTCAGTGGGTTAGGACGCTGAGCTTGTCGATCAGAAGGTCGGCAGTTTGGCGGGTCAAATCCCGAGTGCCGCGTAACAGAGTGAGCGCCTGTTACTCGTCCCAGCTTCTGCCAACCTAGCAGTTCGAAAGCATGTAAAAATGCAAGTAGAAAAATAGGGACCACTGCGGTGGGAAGGTAAGAGCGTTCCGTGCGCCTTTGGTGTCTAGTCATGCCGGCCACATGACCATGGAGACGTCCTCGGACAAGTGCTGGCTCTTCGGCTTTGAAACGGAGATGAGCACCGGCCCTAGAGTCGGAAGCGACTAGCACGCATGTGCGGGGGAACCTTTACCTTTACCTTTACCTATGTATACATAATTTCTGAAATATTAATGCACTGTAATAAAATACCAAGAAATTTTAACCTGTTCTATGTGACCTATGAAAACAGTTACAAACTGTCTGGTTCTTGTGGGCAGGGTTAGATGTGTATATGGAGTAGCTTTGAGGCTGCTTGGTCTGTGTGAATTGCTCAGCCTTTCATAAATCTCATTCTTGAGTAGCTAATTTGTGGGATGTCAGTATTCTGCATGCACCGTACCTCCTAGCTTTTAGTATACAGTCAACAGTATATTGATTTCCAAAATATTCTAGATTAAAGGATCAAAAGTATAGTATGGACATGTATAGGATTAAATACAACACTGGATGGACTTTTTACATATTGCACATTATGTGAAAAAAAATTGACTAGTGCCATCCTTACTGCTGGTGTTGAATATGTCATGGATACAATTAAGACTAGTGAATTAACCTGTACTTTTTTTGTTCTATTAAAAAAATAATGTGAAAATATGATGGACCAAAGCTATGAGTAAAGTACAGGTCAAAATTGGCCCATTTTGTGATGACCACAGCATGTGAAGATTGTACCTTGGAATATAAGAGAAAGGTTGTGAAAAACATGAGCTTATGTTGTGTGTCTATGCAATTTTTTTTTTTTTAAAAAAAGAAGGGTTGGAAGGTGGTTTGATCCTGTAAAGTGAAGTTGAGGAATATATACAAAAAAGTGAAAATGTCAGTTTATCTGGAGGCTAAAACCTATGAAGAATGGTTGCAGGAATTGGGTTTGTCTAGTGTAGTAATGAAAAAAAGGACTAGGGATGACATGATGGCAGTGTTCCAATAATTGCAAGACTCCACAAAGAAGAGATGGTTAATCTATGTTGCAAAGCACAAAAAAGCAAAACAAGAATCAATGGATCAAAATTAATCAAGAAGAGAAGCAACCTTAAACTAAAGAGCAATTTCGTAAATGAAAACAATTAAGCAGCAGCATGACTTGCCTTCAAAGATGTGGTTGCTTCATCACTGGAGTTTTATAAGAAGAGATTGGATAGCTGTTTTTCTGGAATGGTATAGGGTTTCCTGCTTGTGCAGCTTATTGGATTAGAAGACTGTCAAGATGCCTTCCAACTTTGTTATACTATTATTCTGTTCATTATGAGTGGAAGTGATAAAATGAAAATTAACATATATATTTCTATCATTGACATTGTTGTGAATGCATAAGAAAGGAAAGTAGTTTGAACTTATGGAAGATATATATTGCTTACATACACTATTCTGAATGAATAGCAAAAGTATTATTTTGTTAAATAATATAAATGACTAACAGAACCGTAAGAGGATAAGTGAAAATAGTGAGTATTTGATGAATAGTAAATAGTTATTTTAAATATGTGGTTTAAGCATGCCATTTCATATATATTCAAGGCAAAAAAATTATAAAAGCATGATTAATTGCTGATGGTGAAAGACTAAGCATTACTAAAAATATAAGGATAATGAGAAGTAACTTTTTTAATAATGTCAAAAGATTATTTGGTAAAAAAGAATGTGGACAAAAAGGAAAGAAGTGAAACAAAATAGAATGAAAATAGAAAGTAGCAGAAGGAAAAGAAAATATAAGTCTTGTTTAAAACATTTAGCTGTTGTTAAGCAATTGGTCATAATAATGTGGAATGTCTCCTTTATGTATAAGAAATTTTTCAGAGATTGTGAATATGGATGTATTTGATAAATGATATAGATGATCCATGTTGTTATCTGAGAATCCAAATTATTTGCAGTTAAATTATTAAATTGTATTATGATAAGTGAATATTTATCTGAACTTTATTATGTCAAAACCAAAACTATAATGTTTGAAGGAAAAATTGAGTGTAAGTAAATGGTGAAGTATTGAGCAGCTGGAGCCTTGATTGAAAGTTTATTTAAAATGCAAAAATGGGATGAAGAAAATTTGATTGCAAATGCTGATAGAAAAGTACTGAGTAATACCTGATCTATTGTTAGGAATAATCTTTTACCACAAGAACCAAAAATGGCTATGTATAAAGAAGTGCTTCTATACATCTTGTTATATAGAAATAAGAAATGGATATGTCATGAGAAACATAAAAGTAAGCTCAGTGCAATAGAAATGGATTGTGCTTCTTAACTAAACTAAGAAGAAATCAGCCCAAGAATACATAAGCATTGAATGATTGTGTGTTGAATACAAAAGTGAATGATCTATATAAATGAATTGCACCAAGCTGGATAGTTATCTTGTGGGAATGAATGGACATTAAATTGCAAATCAAGCACATGAAAGAATGAATTGAAGAGAAGGAGGAAGGAAGGAAGGAAGGAAGCATAACATTCATTAAGCTAAATGCAAAAAAAGGAAGTAGTTGTGTAAATATCAGCAACACCAAGAACTTTGCACAAAAAACATCTAAATTTTGTATTCAACATAACATGCAGTATTTGCTTTAAATTGACAGAAATCGACTTACTATTCCATTTAAATTTGGAGCAAGAGTTTTCATTTGTAGAATGATGCATGAAATTAGATGTCTAACCTATCATGAATTATCTGATGTTTTTGCCGACTGGTTGATCAACAGAGGAAATTATCCATATACTGTATAAAAGTGTGCAGATTTGGGAAATTTTTATAGATATGATGCATATTATGGCCTAATAGGTAACTGAAAATGATACATTGGATCCTGATTTATAGCACAAATATGCAATAGAATATTGATAAACAGTATAAATTCTTTTTTTGCCTGTGTGACACTATTTCCAATAAATATAATAAATACTGTTTGGCATTTGACTCTTTAAAAATTTCAAATTGATTTTTTTTCATGAAAATCAGGCATTAGAAAAAAAATAGCTAGATCTTTGTATTAGAACACAAATATATTCTCCTTTAATTTGATTTATAAAGTAAACATTAGATGAATAATTTGAACATGGGGGACATGAAAAAATGTATAAATTCTTTCTAGATATTTTTTAAAAATAAATTCTTTAAGTGAATGAATTTTCAATTAACGTCTTCATTGTATAGGTTTTTTTAACCCTACATTCTCAGAATAATAATTATTTAAATCAGTATAATCTTAATTGTTAGCTCATTTTGAGAAGAAATGGCATATATATGAAATATATCACACCATAAGGTAAAGGTAAAGGTTACCCCACACATGCGTGCTTAGTCGTTTCCAACTCTAGGGGCCGGTGCTCATCTCCGTTTCAAAGCCGAAGAGCCAGCACTTGTCCGAGGACGTCTCCAAGGTCACGTGGCTGGCATGACTAGACGCCAAAGGCGCACGGAACGCTGTTACCTTCCCAACATAGTGGTCCCTATTTTTCTACTTGCATTTTTACGTGCTTTCGAACTGCTAGGTTGACAGAAGCTGGGACGAGTAACAGGCGCTCACTCTTACATGGCACCCGGGATTCAACCCACCAAACTTCTGACGTTCTGATTGACAAGCTCAGCGTCCTAACCCACTGAGCCACCACATCCCTATATCACATCATATATCAACATTATTGTTTTGGTTATTTTATTCACAGAGGTATCTTAAAATGTTCAGATAATAAGATCACAAAATATGGATCCTGTATATCTCAATAGTCCACTGAAATAGTTATATGTGTCAGATAAAGGCACTGGCAATTTAGCATTTATTAAAAATCTTGATTTCATAAGTCAATTGAAATATATAAGACAAAACTACCCAATAATAATTTGACTAACTACATTTTTTTTATTTCAGTGTTTGAAAACAGACAGTAGTACATATATCTAAATTACATAAACAATTGTTTAGAAGAAAAAAATCTGAAAGAAAAAGTTATAGACTTGTGAAATAAAATATATAAGATTATAGTGACACAGTACAGTTCAATCCCAAATAAAATAGTTCAATAAACATCTTAAGTGATAATGACAACTGTTGCATCAGTTATAGGAATATATTATCAAGTAATATGATAATAATTTACAGTTATATTTACCTTTGCTTAGGATTTACATATTTGCATCTGATTCATGGACTACTGTAACAAATTAATATAATGATCAACTAAAAATAAAGATAATTTTAATAAAACACTGTGACCTAATTTCATGCCAAACACAACAGACACTCCCTAAGGGCCTTCAGGGATGTTAAGTTGGGTTTTAAATTTAGATTTTAATAACTCACAAACCATCGTTTTTTATGTTACAGAAATAGGAACATTATTAAATACCTAATTGAATGCAAAATTAACTATATTGTATTGCATTGAACGAACATGAAATTAATTTATATTTCATATTTGACATGGCTGTGCATTAAACTTTTCATATCACAGCATGTGGAACTACATCTATATAGTGTAAAGTCAATGTATCCCAAAGGAAATTTCACATTTTTTTCCCCTGAGGGAATCTCAAAATGTGAAAGTTCCTGCAAAGTGACGATGAACGGGAAGCTGTTAACATTAATAGATACATTGTATAAATATTTTTTTTATTTTTTCCCAAAGCTGCTATATATAGTATTCAATATAGTCTGAAATTGTATGTAAATTAATATGACATTGTTGACTTAGTTGTGAATCCTGCAGCTATTTTGTTTAATATGGAATCATTGCTATTACTAGATCAAACGGTTTTTGTGCTGCCTCTCTGAAGTAGGCAATCTGAGTGTTGGAAATCTGGTTCTGTTTACTTTAAATAAAATTATAATAAAATAAAAATATAATGATATATAAAATGGTGTCCCAAGTTAATGTTTCCTTTTGGCATGTATTTACATTGTTGTATCTTTGTATTCTCCTCATAGAGTAACAGATGATTTATGAAGGAATTTGTGCCGCGTAACAGAGTGAGTGCCTGTTACTCGTCCCAGCTTCTGCCAAGCTAGCAGTTCGAAAGCATGTAAAAATGCAAGTAGAAAAATAGGGACCACTACGGTGGGAAGGTAACAGTGTTCCGTGCGCCTTTGGCGTCTAGTCATGCCAGCCACGTGACCATCGAGACGTCCTCGGACAAGCGCTGGCTCTTCGGCTTTGAAACGGAGATGAGCACCGGCCCCTAGAGTTGGAAATGACTAGCACACATGTGCGGGGGAACCTTTACCTTTACCTTTTTATCTTTGTATTCTCCTCATAGAGTAACAGATGATTTATGAAGCAATTATGGAAATGACCGAAACTAAATAGTATATAATCTGAGGAAAAAGGAGTGTTCTATTTCCTCTCTCCTGCTGCAAAAGCACTGTAGGAAAAGAGTGTTTTTTCTTAAAAAATAAATTTTTGATATCTTAATCTTTCTTCTTCTACTACTACTTCAATTGGAATTTATTTCTTACACAAGTTGTAAAAAATGGACCTTTTAAAACATTGATTTTTCACTTCTGGCAGTTCTCATTACTATATCTCATTTCAACCATTCCTTTGGTTATTCCAAGTCTAAAGTTTGGTCTGCTTCCTTTTCGTTACTTACTATTTCTTTTCCTTTTTACATGAATCCCTATCTAGAGTGGCTTTGTGTGGAGTGGCTTGTGTGTTTTTTTTTTTCAAAATCGCTTTCTCCAATGACTTTCTCATATATCAATATGAGAAAATGTATGCCTGGTACCTACTAAAGTCATCTGAAATTCACCTATTCTAGCATTCTTTAAGTCTGAACTTCACCTATATTTATTTCCACTCTCTTACATTTGGAAATATAACTGAAAATTAAAGCAAGATATATCTTGTACAAATCAGATATTATTAGATACTAGTATGAAAAATGCTATTGCTGCCATCACAGCCTGCCCTTTAAGCAGAAAAAAGAAATTAGAGAAATGTCAGAATGTTTACCAAATACGAACCCATCAAATTAACATTAAAAAATGATGTAAAATGCTAGTTACAATGGCAGCACCACTGCAAATCCCATCACACATACAGTATACAGTAAATATCAAAAAGAAATTCAGTTTAGAATAGAAAGAAAAGGCAGCGCCTAGAGTGTGACTAAATTAGTTTTATCTAGTGGTCCTGACAACAGCCATTGTTGCTGGTAAATGCTACAGTTTCATGAAAATGAGCTGTAGAGGTTTAAAGGCAAATGAAATCAAGAGATAGATGTAAATTCTATTTTTTAAAAAAATTCTCCTGAGGCTTCTGAAGTATAATACATTTATCATATTACTCTCCTTAGAGCAGGGGTGTCAAACTGCCGGCCCATGGGCCGGTTGCATCATATGGAGGCCATGTCCATCCCAGCTCTGGCAATGCAAAAAAAGTCACAATACATCACGATGTGATGTGGCGAGTTTGACACTCATGCTCTAGAACATTAAAAAAAATCACAACAGTGAAATGTGAAGCGTTAAGTCTAAAGTGTTTCTGCTGTTATTACATTCTTTTAAGTCTATCACAAAAACTAAAGAATTTGGGTGAAATCATTGCTTCATTTAAATTAATTGATGTTTTAGCCTTATATGTGTGTTTTTAATATTATGCATGAAAATAAATTGTGAGCTTAATTCATCACCACATTGATACTTAATTATATCTATTGATCCACCATCTGTTCTGTACTCCCTTACCTATTCTTTTGTTATTATGTTGTATACTTTGTATTTTGTTTGGTTTTATTTTACAGTCATTTTGGAATCTGGCAGTACCTAGAATAAATTGAACAACTAAACTAAATCACACCATATATGAATGTTTATTCAGCAAATACATTGTCTAGGTCCTTGGAACCTTGAGGGTAAACTAAATGAGGTAGCCTTTTGATGTTGTATATCAATCTGCTGCTTTCTTTTTGTCATTTATGGTAGTTGGTGCTTTTAATGGCTGAATGATTTGGAATATTTATCTGTGGAGATTCTCAGTCATCCAGATCATAGCTGTCCCAAAGGTGCTTTTTCAAAAGGAAACAGGACTGTTTTGTTTTTTTTTCTCTTGAGGAAGAAGAAGAAAATGACTTTCGCTTCTTATCCAAGAAGCTTCATCAGTTCTGGGAGGATGGTGGGAACAACAGAGCAAAGAAATAGGATCCTTCTAACCCCCACTTGTCAAAAGTAAACCTTCTGTCAACTTCCAGTTTGGTGTCGCAACAATATGGATGCAGGAAGAAAGGGCTGAAGAGGCAATGAAGAAGGAGGGGGTGCCTCATTGATCACGGAGAGACAGAGGTCTTTCCGTTCGATCCAAGGAAAGCCCTCCAAACCATCAGTGGAAAGACTGACTACATTCCTGTGGCTAGCCATTAACCCCTGACAACCAAAGAAGAAAAGTACCAATTAGCAGATTGTAAACAACATGTTTGGAACTGGGTGGGAATATTGATCCTTTCTTTACTATTTTACAACTGAATTTCCTGGGAAAGATTCCCAAGAAGCTAAAAAACCTCCAAACGTGAGAAGGAAGAGGATTGTAGCCCCACCCTTCCAGAGGAACAGAAGCGGCATTTTAATTTCTTTTATGGGGGACAGAAATATATAATACTGATGTGGCAACATAAAGCTACAGTTCGGATAAATTTGAGAACTGAGATAATTGATAAAAACTGAGGTGAAATATAAGAAATCAACCCTTTGTTTTAAGAGTGGAAATGGATTTTGAATGACATCTAGTGGTGGATTTGAGTATAGCACTACAACTAGCTTCCTGGCTGCTTGGTGACTTCTAGCTTAATGGAGAACAGCTGGCAATAAAGGAAAATATTTTGGCATACTTATCACCCTGACCTTTTTGGATTATTAACACCTGTTGAGCTTGGACCTCTGATCTCAAGAACTATTAGGAGAGAAAGAAAAATTTGACATCTGGCTGGGAAAGACTATTGAACTGTTTTCAGGGTAGCTGAACATTTTGAACACTTTGAACATTGTGGATTACAACCTTTCCTGACTGACAATTCTTGGATCCCTGAGACTAAGGATCACTACAAAACATTGCTTTTAGGACTGGACCCATATTCTGGAACCTATTGGATTATAAGAAAGAAATTGAGAGTTAGACTTAAAAAAAAAAGAAAGAAGATTTGGCCTATTAGTGGGAGCATTATATGATTAAATATCTGTATGAATATGATTAAAAGAATGGATGATCCTTAGATATAATTAAACTTTTATAATGAAAGATATGATTTAGAATTTAAAATAGTATTTTTTTTTTCATTTTTTGATATGGGAAATATGAAAATTAGAGGATGGCTCATATGAATAAAATTTTTAGTTATATAAATGCAATTAATATTGAGAAAATCATAACTGACAAAATATTTCAAATATTTATGGGAAATCAAACTTAACAAGAGCATGAAAAACAGGATATTGATTTATGAATTGATATTATTGTTATTTGTATAATAGTAAAATATGATGAGGATGTTTATATTTAACTTTGTATGCATCAACAGTATCAAGAATTGTAACTGTATAACGAGGGGAAAAAGGAAAAAAAAATGGGGAAGAAAGGAGGATCAGGGAAAAACACTGGATTATGTAGTACTAAACAAATTTACATTGAAGAAGTTAACGTTAAATATGTGAACTCAGACAACATGATATTTACTAAGCACTGAAGATTGTATGTTAAAAATCAATAAAACATTTTAAAAAAATAAAAAAAAAATGAAAAGAGGAAAAACAAACAAACTAATCCTTCTATCTGTCAGAACCCATTCCTATTTCATTTTTTTCTTTCTATCCTCTATGACCTAAAATCAAATCCCACCTTTTCCTGGGTTCCGCCATACTCCCAAGGGGGAGGGGAGATGTGCCTGCAGGGCTATTACTTTCACTTCCTCTATTCACTACAATGTAATCTTTTATTTTGTTTATTGGGTCTGTATCCTCGACCAGCCCCGCTGAAATGTAACAACTTGTTTCCTGCATTATCTCTCTCTCTGAACTCTATCTTTTAAACTGTCAGAAGAACAAAGGAGGGAATAAGGAATGTAACCTCAGTGCCTGGTTAATGTCTACACTGTCAGAGGAGGGTGTGAAGAAGCCACCGATCCTTGCTGCGTGAGCTGGAGATGGGCTGATGTTATCTCCCCAGTTCCCACAATGGACTTTACATTTAGAGATTGGCCATCACATATTGGGTGGTCAACCTGTGGGGTGGGGTCTTGTTTGGGGATACTATAATCTACTGTGCTGTGTGGGAAATCTCAGATCCTGTCTATTATGCCTGCTATCAACTACTCTTAATAAAAGTTCCTATTGGAAGAAACTGTTTCCAAGAGTTCTGCTTGCTTAAGATGTGGAGTTGAAGTGGGTCCTGACACTATCACTCTTGCCATCCTTTTGACAAAACACCATATATACCTTTACTTTTGATATAATTCCTTTGGCATAGTAGGATTGTTATATACAGTATGCTATTTTTTTCATATGTATCACAGATTAATATTTATTTATTTCTCAAATTTCTACACCATCCAAGTCCCAATTATTCTTATTAATATATAATAAATTCAACGTAATAAACAAATATATACTGAATGGATTTACATCTTTTATTACTGTTGTAGAATTGGATGTTCATGTTGAATAGTGATTTAAATTAATTCTATTTTTTCCAGTAGCTGTTTATAATGTTGGTTTCCATTATGCCATAGACATGAATAAACTGTACTGCACAGTTTGTCTTATTTTTACAGAATGTACAATGGTACAGATATTCGTCGACTTAAGACCACAATTAAGTCATAAAGTAAGATGTCACATGATCTTCTGCTTTTTATGCTGAGCACCAAGAACAAGCAGAAATGATTCACTGCCTTCACTATCTCTCCACCCCCTCCCTCTTTTTGCGATCCCAGATTCTTTGGAAATGCTTCCTACACATTGGTCCCTGAACCTTTGGAATGCTGTGCTGAATTTGCAAAGCTGGGCTGTGTTTCTGAAGACTTTCCAAAGACAGAAAAACTTTAAAAACTGTAGGGAAGTTTAAGGATATCTGCTGTTTAGTGTACCATATCCATTTCGTTCTGTTTTCCATGATAATAATATTACCTGGTTGTTTGCTCAGAGCCAATGAAACATTTTGGTTCAGTATATAGTCCTTAATTACAGTTATATGCAGTACTCCAAGAAATGAATAGAAATACATTGAATTAAGCAGCTCAGTAATCTAATCAGAATAATTTTCTTATTAAGATGCACAGTCCTTAAGGAAAAGTAGCATTAATATGCCAGCCATGGTATGTATACACATCAAAGACGTAATAAAAATTAGATATTGTTTCAGGATTAACTGAACTCCCTTTCAGTAGCTTTTAAAAGAAAAAAAATGTTCATCTTTGAAATAAAGCATGCCATAAATTTAATGAACATTTAGTATAACTTTGAGAGAATGTAAAATAATGTACTTCTCAGAGCTACAAATAGCAACTGTTGTAACCAGACCTCTGGGACTTTAGGCAAACTTGGTCCTAACTTGAATGTTCTTTAATTTTCATATTAGATGCTTAATAAGGTGAAATGCAATGGAACCAGAGAGCTAAAAATGTAATATTTCCTTTTGCCCTGCACCAGTACAGAAGGGAAATGATAGTTAGATGATAGCTAGATGATCTCTCTCTCTCTCTCTCTCCTGATAGACAGACAGACATATTCACTGTTGTTGTTGTTGTTGTTAGCTGCGAAGTCGTGTCCGACCCATCGCGACCCTATGGACAACATTCCTCCAGGCCTTCCTGTCCTTTACCATCTTCTGGAATCCATCTAAGCTCACGCCTACTGCTTCAGTGTCTCCATCCAGCCACCTCATTCTCTGTCGTCCCCTTCTTCTATTGCCCTCGATCTTTCCCAGCATTAGGCTCTTCTCCAGTGAGTCCTTCTTTCTCATTAGGTGGCCAAAGTATTTGAGTTTTAGCTTCAGGATCTGGCCTTCTAAAGAGCAGTCAGGATCTGGCCTTCTAAAGAGCAGTCAGGACAGCTGAGCGTCCTTTCGGCTTTGGCCCAGTTGCTTCATTCTTTCTGGCGCTACTAGTACTAGCCTTCTGCTCTTCCCCAGTAGCATATTGGACGCCTTCTGACCTGAGGGGCTCATCTTCCAGCGTCATATCGTTTTGCCTTTTGGTACTGTCCATAGGGTTTTCATGGCAAAGATACTGGAGTGGGTTGCCATTTCCTTCACCAGTGGATCACGTTTTGTCAGAACTCTCGGCTATGACCTGTCCGTCTTGGGTGGCCCTGCACGGCATAGCTCATAGCTTCATTGAATTACGCAAGCCCCTTCGCCACGACAAGGCAGTAATCCATGAAGGGGTACATCCATGTGTACATAAACACACATAGATTCAGAAACACAATTTCTGTAGCTTTTGCTTGTTTAATTACTTAAGGCAGTTAAAAGAAAAATGTTTTCTAATAAATGCCTCTGAAATACTTTGTGATTAAAACAACAATACTTTTGTCAACAAACAGAATATGAATTCTCTTTATCGGAAACAAAGGTTAATTTTGTTGATTCTGTTATGATGTAACTTTCAATTTTTTTACAATTACTAAAATATGTTATTATTTGATACTTTTTCTTATTGAATGTATTTTATAATACTTGCCTTTCTTTTTAAATTATTTTTTATCATAGATATTTTTATCAAGTAAAAATAATGAAAATTTAAAGAAAAAATGTAAATAGAAGTAGCAATGATAAATAAACAAATAGGAATGAAATAAAAGAAAAAAGGAAGAAAGAAAAAGAAAATAAAGATACAATGAGATAACTACTAATCTTCTTTACAGCAGTTATAAATGCATTTATTTTTTTTCTCTACATGATTACCTTATGGGTCTCTTCTTTCTATCACTTACCCTTTCTAATCATCAAACTCATAAATCACAAATTCATTTTTTACCATTTTTAGCAAAAAGTCCATAAAGGGTTTCCAGTAACTAACAAATATAGTTATTGATTTTTCTGTAATATTTTCCTTCCTTGTGGTAATGTGGCAAAGATAAATTATGAAAACTGAACAGACAGATGAGTGAGCTCACCCAAAACAGAATTTTCTATATATATTATGCTCTTTGGTTTCTTGGTTTTATATCTGTTTCTGAGTCAATTTAAGCAGCCAGAAACAAGGTAGTTATGTAGAACGTAGAATCTACATTCTACAACATCTACCTTAATTGTGTTAGATGACAAATATGATGAACAGAAGATGTTATAGTAGCAAATAAAATCTTACAAGCAACAGTGAAGCAAATCTATACAACTATATAATATTTTTTCTTGGAAATAAGTTTTTTTGTTTTCTTGATAAATCAGATGCTCTAAGAACTTATCTAATGATTTAGACTTTTTTAATGCCAACATTTCACATCTAAGGTCAAAAGATAAATCCTGACTTATTCCATAAATAAGTATTTCCCACTTTATAATTTGATTCAATGTTCAGGTTCCAAGATTTGATGCCCATAGAGACAAAATAAATTCCATTATGTTTCTTAGAATTCTTCATTATACTGTTGTTATCCCTATTGAACTGCCCACATCAAATACCAAAGAGCTTACTATTACATTACATGCATGGATGCCTTAATGAATGCTAGTCTCTGTACAGCTTCTAATGGCTTTATAGTAAGAAAGAAGCTCTGTAAACCAATAGGGACGTTGTAATAAGTTAGGAATAACATCTACAATTTAGAGAACAAGAAAAAAACTTCCATTGTATTCCAGGGAAGATCTTAGTCTCCATTGGTCAAATAATTTCCAGTTAAACTGATGGTTAACAAATGAAATGGCAGTTACTGCTGATTCACAGTTTAGCTCTCACATCATCCCCTCTTTTTAAAAATTTCTTCTCCACTTCCCCATGCATCTAGAAGGATGTGACGTCTTCATTGCATTTGAATATAATTGTCAGGGAAAGGGGCAGTGCTTCCCCTTTGCTTTATCACTGTTTGTAATTCTTTGGCACAGCTAGCAAGGCACACATTTTACAACTCTTTTGTTGGCCATACTGCACATGCATTCCAGAGCCAGCAGAAAAACATTGTGCTCTATATCTTGCTGCCTCTACAGCATACCTTATCATGCACCTGGAACTGGTCTGTGTGCTAGTGCTGTCCATACTGCTTTAATATGCAACATGGTAAGGACTGCAATTGGCAGTTCTGTGAGCTAAAATTCCAGCCCCACCCAATGCCAACAACCACAGGAAAGACATTTCTCCCCCATCACAGTAAATGCTTGGTTATTCCATGCATTGCATTTTCTGTTCTTTATTTTTTCCAATTTGCCCTCTATCCCCTGAATGTTTGTCTTTCTTTTAAAATACTTGCATCTGTGGGTCAACCAAACAATAACAGCAAACAATTGGACTTTTTTGTATCTTTTGGCTGCCATCTAGTTTGTCATCCAATTTGTGTAGCCAAGATTCAGCCAGTTGGAAAATGTCAGTGTTTAAGAATTTATGAACTGGAATAGCCATAACAACAAACCAGCCAATGAGAACTGTTTTTGATTAAGACACAGTATTGGCTGTGTGAGGCATGTGATCCAGGCTAGGTCTGGGCGTGTCTTAGTCTTCCCTGCATCCTGATCTCCTGAGTTAGTTGTTGTTGTTCTCTACCACATTGTATGTATTGTGTGTGTGTACTCATTTTGAACGTGTGCTTATTTTTATGGGCTTATTTTTGCACTGCAAAGCTGTAAAACTCTAACAGAAAATGCTGTTGAAGATTAGGAGTCTGACAAAGAAGTTTAGGGATGGGGGATAGGAATTGTAAACTACCCTATGAAGGGAAGCCAAGTCAGTGATTCTGAGAGATTATCTGTATGCCAGGGGTTTCAAACTGCTGGCCTGTGTGTCGGACATGTCATCTGGAAGCCACGCCCACCCCATTGCCAGCAATGGCAAAATAGTCCCCATACAACTCCCAGAATCCCTGAGTCAGCAGCTCTGGGAGTTGAAGTCCATGAGTCATAAAAGAGCCGAGGTTGCCTACCCCTGCTTTAGGTTGACCAGTCAATCACTCACCAACCCATTAAAAAAACCTCTAGAAGCCAGAGTTCCAACCAGAGGAGAAGCAGATAAAGAGGCCAGAGAACAGAGTGAAAAAAGCTGATTTAAAGGAAACCAGCATAATCAGTTAGGGCTACAATAAAAAAACACTGAGTGACTGGACCCTCCAGAGACAAGGTTTTTCCATCTATAGCTATGGATGTGGTGGCACTGAGTGTGTGACCTGGGGCTCCTCTTAGACCCAAAACGGCAGGCTAGGACAGCATTTGGTAGTATGCCAATTGTACCCATTCTTGGACTGGGAGCCCTGCTCACCATCACCTATGCCCTTGAAACCTCTCGCTTAGATTACTGCAATATGTGCTGTATGGAGCTGCCCTTGAAAAACATTCAGAACTTGGTGCTGAATGGAGCCATGTACATACACTACTACATGCATGCATTGACTTCCAGTGTGTTTCTGGATGCAAGGTGCTGGTTGTCACCTTTAAAGTCCTGCATGGCTTTGGACTAGCTTACCTGAGGGGACATCTTTTTCCAAGAGTCTCTATCCTTCCAATTTGATCCAGCAGACTGGGCATGCTACAGAAACTCATCCGAAGAGTGTTGACTGATGGGAATTACAAGACAATCCTTCTCTGCTATAGCCCCTGCTTTGTGGAACAATCATCTCTCAGTGATTAGAATGGCTTCAATTTTGTTGGCCTTTCATAATACTTTAACAAACTTGGTTATATATTTGGGCCTGACACTCAGAATGTGTTGAAGGACCTTTTTCTTAGATATATTGTTACTTGGCTAACTATTTTGGCTGCTGTATGTAATTTTTGAATAGTTTTTGAATAGTTTTATTGTTTTTTTTATTGTTTTAAAATAGTTGTAAGGTCCTGCCTCGGATAGTAATCCCAAGAAAGCAGAATTGGCATCATTTCAAAAGGAACTTTTATTGGGATGTAGAGAAAGCAGAATAGCAAGGCAAGATCTAAAGAAGTCCCGCACAAAAACGTTATAGTAAAATGCTCCTTTCAAACCCCTCCTCAATGCACAATGGTCCAGTATGATTTCAGCCAATTCATAGGTGTGAAGTTGTTATGGGAACCAAAGTGATAAAAACCACAGTTTTCAGGCCTTTCATGTTCCTTCCAGTCTCTTCCCAGCATAGCAGAGATAAGACAGATGGCCCCAGGCACATTCGCCTCCCTTTCACACTGAAAGGGATGCATCAAAGGTGAAAAGAACAAAGTAAAGGAAATACATCTTAAAGCTTACATATCGTCCCCCGTACCAAAAGAACAAAACCTTCCCCCCTCCCAACAGAATGGCAGTACCTGAAACAAAGTGAAATGAATAGGGTCTGACAATAGTTTTAGAAATGAACTATAAGGCCCCCTCTTGTAAGCCAAGAGTCACTTGGCTGAGATTGGGAGGTAAATAAATTAAATAATTTGATTAAATAAATATTGCTGGCATGGGACACAGCATTTCAAGCCAGTTCCCTGAGGCCTATTAGCATGCCTGACATTGCCTGGACACAGTGACAAACACCACTTCCAGAGTTATTAAATGACTGCTTCATTTGTGAAAGGACACTGATATTCACATGTATGTGGACTTCTGAACTTGCCCTTTCTTTTAGATGTTTCAGGTTGTCCCAGTTTGGGATGGAACTTTAAAAGACAATGACAAAATTAGTTTATGAGCTGACTTGACTATACAGGTCTTTCTTCATGTGTTTAATAAAACACCTCTTCTCCTCCGAGCTAGAATCATTGGCAGCAGCAGCAATGCAATCATCTTGCCAGATTGTTTGGGTTTGTGAGGGGATTGCAATTACAGCTTCTTTGGAGAGGAGGAAAAAAAAAGAAGATTCAGCCAATTACCACTCTAAGCATGCTCAATTAGATACTAATTAGTAATATCTAATATCTAATAATTTATTAGTAATATTTAATTATACTAGACATCCTTCCTGGACAGTCTTAGACTAGCTGGAAAATGAGGACCTCCTAGGAAAGGAGCAGGCCTCATTTCATGCAGGTTGCTCTGTATTAAATGAAGAGCTGATCCTATCTCAAGCAATTGAAAAACATTGCTTAAGATTGAAAAAATTTTAGACCTAGACTTGTGGGTCGGTAAGCCAGATGTGCTGGTAAAAATAAAATAAAAGAATACAGTAGTATAGAATAGGGAAAATGTCAAAGTGGAGAGAAAAAAATAAGGAAAAGAAAAGAAAAAAAGGAAGGAAGAAAGGAGAGAGAGAGAGAGAAAGGAAGAGAAAGAAAGGAAAAAGGAAGGAAGGAGAGAGAGAGAAAGGAAGAGAAAGAAAGAAAAAAGAAGGAAGGAAGGAAGAAGAGAGAAAAGAAGAAAGAAAGAAAGAAAGAAAGAAAGAAAGAAAGAAAGAAAGAAAGAAAGAAAGAAAGAAAGAAAGAAAGAAAGAAAAGAAAGAGAAAACAAATTCAGCTAGATACACACACACCCCCGCCAAAAAAAAAGATACAAAACAGAACAGTTTCTTATTTTCAGTATTTGGTTTATGTACTACACTATTTGGGGAAGTAATATCACTGAGGGTGCTTTGAATGCAGAGAAAAATTCAACAGCAATCTTCCTTTTTCTCCAGAGGTATCTGGTATCTACAGCTTTTTTTAGTGGATAAAGATTCCAAGATAACTTTCTGGCTGTTGTATTTGTAGCCTGTAGCATTTCTGCGTTGTAGTCCAATGTTGAACAAGATCAACCTTTAGCAATTTTATGTGAGAAAAACATATGAGATTTTATCTCATATATCTCAGAAACTTGAAATTGAAGCTACATATAAGTCAGACCACCATATGAGATCTATTTGGAGAGGTACCTGGTCCAACATTTGAATTAAAAACTTCTGTTCACATTTTACTGTTTGAGAATTTAAGACTTTTACAATTATTTTGTATCTTTGTAGATCTACATTTGATAGTTGTTCTGGAATGTTGTTTGGCTGAAAGTCTATTTGAATACATGATGTTTTGCATATTTATCTAAATAAGTATCCTTTTGTTAACATTCATCTCAACATTTCTGGGATGAGAACAAGAATGTTTTTCTCTGTATATTTGCAGTTTGCTTTATTATTATATTTAGCCTTATTTTTTTCTAATGCAATTATCAAACAGTCTGAACATAATTAATAATTTCAGCTAGACTATTAAAATTAAATAAATTGAATTTAATCACTGTTCTCAATTAAAACAGAAAGAGAAAGGCAGAAATAATTTAAACTGTATCAGTGGCACATTAGTATACTGGAAACCAATTGTAGTAGATTGTGGTTGTCAAAATTTTATTATTAAGAAAGCTGCTGATTATTTATGCAAAGAATTGTCTATGTTTGGTGTGGTAAAGGCTCACACAATTACGTTTTAATTAAAAGGACTACTAAACTTAATGATTTTTAAATTAAAAAGCTACTTTCCTTGCTTCCTTTTTTTCAATTATTCCTCAAAATGAAACAAATTAGGTAAATATTATTAGATGAAATGAAATTTTGTTTTTGCCATTCCAGAAGCTATTATATAGTAATTATATTATCTTTCTTCAAACTTGATGACTATCATTAATATGCCCATTTTATAGATCAGAAACTGGGCCTGAAAGAATGAGGTGGTTTTAGGCTGAATCAAACATGCATTGGTAAATGAGAATTTGAGCTCATATTCTATTTAAACCCCACATTTCTGATATTAAATTGTGGGGTATGTTCTAGGCAACATGATTGTTCTTGTCTAGGAAAATTATAACTTTCTTATTTGCATAATAATGTTTTATTTATGAAAACAATTGTGTTATTTATGATTATTGATATAAAGTTAATTGAAAAGGACATAAATAACTCAGTAAACATTCTGGTGCATGATTATTATACTTACAGTATATTACTATTAATCTGAGTTTTTGTTAAGTTACTAGATTCAGAAATCAGTTTAATCTGGGGACAAATACCACATAATACTTGGAAACTGACGCTTTGTATTTTTCACTAATGATCATTATAAATCCACATATTGCTATACAATATGTCTAATTGGATAAAATTGGATAAAAATTGGATCTTAAAATAGTATCCAATATAAATGAATCTGCCATATTTTAGAGAAATAAATTCTGGAATTTTTACCACTAGCATCAATTTTTTTACTAGCATCAATCAGTCTTTAGTTAGAAGGCTACCTAGTATTATTAAGTAAACCAGGAAGTTTAACAAATATTTCAGCCAAATGTTGCTTCAATTTTCTTGACAAGAAGCCTTTCTAACAAAAGTCAAGTTGAAAAGAGGGTCTCTGTATATGGTGGGTGCGTATCTACATTTATTACTGTATTTATATGCATAAAAGGAAACCAAGAAAATAGCAGTGTTCAATATCTGCCAGATGAATAACTTCTTTAAGTTTATGATTTCCCTCACACTATTTGAATGTTACTAACCCTTGCTATTAGTTCCTAGCTTGTAATAAGCAGACAGAGAAGGGTACTGAAAGAAATATACATGCCTACCAAGCAGGCACAGGTTGCATATTAGTTCAAGATATCATGCATAATCCTTATAAGCTTTTTCTATGGCTTGAATAGTTACACTGATAGGCAGTGTAGGAAGTAGGTAGGCAAGAAGTAGGTAGGCAGCTTGAAATGGTAATGATCTTGTATCTGCTAAACACTTTTAGGATGATACTGATTCATACCTGTTACTTAATAGTAGCACTAAGCCAGGGGTAGGCAACCTTGGCTCTTTTATGACTTGTGGAATTCAACTTCCAGAATTCCTGAGCCAGCTATGAGCCAGCTATGCTGGCTCAGGAATTCTGGGAGTTGAAGTCCAGGAGTCATAAATGTGCCAAGGTTGCCTATCCCAGCACTAAGCATACATAAAGAGACAGGCAGCTAAGGTATATGCATGCATTTATTTTAAATCAGTATAGTACCATGCACAAAGAGCCAAATGTTTTGACATCCTGAGTTTAGTTACTGAACTGAAAAGTACCAACTTCTTTTGTCAGACTTAAATATTGTATAAATATTGTATAAACCAAAACTGAACAGTTGACTGGAATATGAGATGGAGATTCAGTGGAAGCAAGCAGCACAACTGAGGGAATACAACGCTCTCTAAGAAGTGATTAGAATAGGCAATAACTTTTATTTTAATGAAAATTAATTACCAGCTAACTATTTAGAATACAAGTAGCTGTGTAGAGTGTAAAGATGCTGCTTAGCACTGAAATATCTTTTCACTTAAGATGTTGGTTGGCACAGAAAATAGCTATTCTTGGAAAGCCAGAACCTATTGCTCTTATACCTAGCTACAGCCTGCCCTTCTACTCAAGGAATATATGTAGTGCCCAACTCACATCACCATTAACATACTATTCCAACAAATGTGTGGATTGGTTGTTGTTTTTTAATCCAATTATTGATTCCAATATTTTGGTCTACAGTTTAGAGCCAGATTATTTCCTCCCTTTTTGACACCACCACCAGAAGTTAAAATATATGCTCTTGTCTGGAAAGAAAAGGCACTTTAAATCTAAAGCAGCTATTTCCACTGAATCCTCACGATCTTAGAAAATAGATGAGCTTCCTCTTAAGAGCTCCAAAGCAGCAGCTTGTTTGACAGGGAAATCATTATATATTCTTTACTAAATATATGTAATGTCTTCTATCAGTAATAATGGGAAAAATTACCACAAAATGATATGATTATAAATAAAAGAAGTTGTGCTATTATCTATCTTTTTGATCCCTTGAATATTTTCTACATTTCTCTTTGCTGTTCATGTCTTTCATTGGTTGGTTCATTGGTTTCTGGTGATTATGCTGGTTTACTTTTTCTAGTTTTTATAACATATAGATTCTGAATATTGATTAGAAGGTATGTGGTATCATGTATACCTGTTATATTAGATCCCAACTCTATTATTCTTAGTGACTGCATTATTGTTTATTAATATTTATTCAATGTAAGATGTGTCATTCAACTTAAAATAATTATTTCCTTATTTGTTATATGTGATTCTGGCAATAACAATTTATTTTCTCCTTTAGGAAAAAAATATTGAAAGTATGCTGATGTGGTGGACAATTGTTTCTTCTCTTGGATGCATTTTATTGAGTGCAAAAGGATGGCCAGTAAAAGAAGGACATGACCTCAGATCATTTCAAGCTCTTATGCGATTACGCCACAAGGTATTGCTAATGCATCAAAATTATTGGCTTTGGAAGTTTAAATTTTTATATTATTTGAGAATATCATATGCATTTCACAGTTAACTGTGTGGAGCTAGGATCATACTGGGCCTGGTGTGAGGTGTAGAGCAAGAATAAATCCTCCAAATTCTTAAGTGTATAAATATTAGTATATTTGCAACTGATTTGTATTAATCAATTGAAAATAATTTCTATTTATAAAACTGTGGTCCTGTCTTTTTTCATCTTGTGGAATGAACAAAGAACATATATTTTGTTATACAAAAATCTTACATATTATATAACTTTTGGCTGAGAACTACCCTAGGAGGTTTAGAAACATATGATTGTCAACAAAGTGAACATAAAGCAAATAATCCATACCTGCATTCTTACTATATACTTTGAAAATGTATTTGTCATGATAATGCCAGTAGAGAATTATCAATTTATCTTTTATGTAGAATTGATCCTGATCAGTTAACTTCTAGAACTTAAAAATGTAATAAACTACGGAGATGCAGTTAATTTTAGTATTCAGTGGATCATATTAAATATAGATTATCTGCATAATCATGTAAGATTTCAGTACAATGAGATTTTAAATGCTAGAGTCAGCTCTTGTATTAGCTTGTGCCCTACTGGTAAAATAGAAATTACAAGATGGAAAAGATATAGTAGAATGAATATATATTTAATATTTTTATGTATTTTTAAAAATGGCACAACTAATGTAAAATGTTCCTTTCTTTAAAAAAAATGAAGAAAAAATTATATAGAAAGATTAGAACAGACATGTCAAACACAAGGCCCGGGGGCCAGATCTGGCCCGTGAAGTGATTTCATGCGGCCCGCGAAGCCACCCTGGAAACAGTGAGGGAATGGCCCCCACTGCCTTGGCCCTGGCCCAGAGACCCTCAGATCTGTCCCAGTCCTGCCCAGGCCCCCATAGGCACCCTTGATGCGAACGATGTAGAGCTGGTCATGCCCACCCAGTAGGCCATACACACTTTAGCCATGCCCACCCAGTAGACCACGCCCACCCAGGCCACACCTACCCAGCCCTCTGAGGGCAACCACAATGCTGATGCGGCCCTCAATGAAATTGAGTTTGACACCCCTGGATTAGAAGTTTCAAATTTTTAATTTGAAAAGGCTATGGTTATTGGTTTAAAGTGTCACATTAACCATTTTTAGATGTTTACCTGAATAGTTGCAAACTGAAAACTGTCCCATGACACTTTGTAAATGTTAGCCCTGTCTCTTAGTCTTCTCTTCATGTTGCTCAATCTGTCCATTCAGTTCCTGACATCCATGCCTCTCATAGGGGTTCGGAACAAAATTTCAACGTCGATTCCATATATATATTCCATGTAATATCAGTGAGGTCCTATTGGCATTCAAATAACACATTTGAATTTATTTATTTTTATTTAATAAAACTTCCTTCTAAAGCAGGGGTGGGGAACTATGGCTCTTTTATGACTTGTGGATTTTAACATCCAGAATTCCTGAGCCACCCAACTGAAAACCACAAGTCATAAATGGGCTATAGTTCCCCACCTCTGTTCTAAAGCAGAGGTCTCCAACCTTTTGGGGACCAGGGACCAGTTCTATGGAGAAAGTTTTTTTCCACATCCTGGAGAGTGCATGGTTTTGTGTGCTGCCTACATCACACGAATGGGACTTTGCTTGTTTGTACGGACCGGTTGCTGGCATGCTGCGGCCCAGTACCGGTCCACAGACTGGAGGTTGGGGATCCCTGTTCTAAAGAATATGCGCAACAATATTTAAAATCAGTACAGATTTCAAAGTATTTAAAGAAACAAAAGGGACAAAGTAATAAAAATGTTAATAAGAATGATAAAGCTGGTAGGATCAAGAAATAATCTTCTACAATTCATATTATTGGGGTAGACTTTTCAGGAAAGAAATTTTTGTCCCATTCCAATTAGAAAAATTACCAAGGAGTTTCCTATTTTAGATGCAGCTGCTGGTATTTCTGGTATGCCTGTTCCATTTTATAGATACTTTTCCTTCAGATCTTAGCTACTAGACAAGCTGAGATGGAAGGAGGCAATTATTGGGCATCCTAGACTTAAATTTATTTGGTCTTTAAACATTATCTCCAAAATATTAATTTGTGTTTAGAAAAAGTTTAGCAATCAGTGCAGCTGTAGTGTGGCACTGCAGGTAAACTATTATTCTATTTTTGGAGGTTTCCAAAGATTATTAAAATATAGCCCTAATTACCATGTATTGTTGAAATCCAATGTAGATGTAACTAAGGAATAGAGACCAAACTGTAAGTGTAACTGTAACATTAGTATGATGATTACCCAGTTATATCTGTCAACCCCAAACCATTTAAGTGAAGTTGTTGAGGTTCTCTTCCAGTGTTTGAAGGTTGTGCATGCCTGCATGGGGAGAATCTGACTGTGACTTAATCCTATCAAAGCAGAGTGGCTGTGACTATTAAAACCACTTGAATCTGGGAATACTCTATCTATAACATATATAATCTCAATTGAATTAGCCAGCCCCACCTGGGCTGGCAAAAAGATATGGTGTGGACCCTATCAGTCAAGGAATGTTGGCTGGCTGGTTCCAGAAGAACCTTTTCTGCCATGGCAACTGTCCTCTGGAACATCTTGCCCCCAATGTGAGATCTGCACCCACCCTTCTGGCCTTCTAAAAGGGTTTCAAACCTGGGTCTGCCCGCTAGCCTGGGCCACAATGGGAGAGGTATTTAATGGTTTAGCCAGATTCCCACCTCTTCCCTGTGCATACTTTGTTCCCTTCCTTTCCATCCTGGTTAATTACATTTTATTTGAATTTTATATATAAGTTCTTAATTATTGTTTTCATATTTTATATGGTATTTTAAACCAGCTAGAATAACCTTGGTGAGACGTGCAACATAGAATTTTAATAATAAATAAAAATACACTTGGATGGGTAGCACTTACCCATTTCAGAATGGTGTGCAATATGGGAATCTTTCTGGACTAATGGCTTCCACTTAATGAGCAAAGGATAGGAAGCACTTTGCATACAGTATCTTCATGTGGAACATCAATTGCACCCTTTACTAGATCAGGAAACACTTCAAACATCACTTACACTATCACCTCACAGCTCAGTTATTTCAATGGGCTTGTCCTTGAAGACCACCTAGAATCTTTAATTGATCCAGAATACAGTGTCGTAGGCAGTGAGGTATATGCCTCAGTATGCCCATGTGCCACTTCTGCTTTGAGAGATGCATTGGTTGTGTAATGGCATGTGAGAATTGCTGTATTAGTTGTATCATAACATTCTGTAAGTTGGTCATCTTCCTGCTATTGGTGTTGTAAAACTGCAGCTGCCAGATATTCAGTGCATAGTGGGGTTCCTCGAGAACTGGAGTCCATTCTTGAAATTTCTTTGAAAGGAAGTATGAGACTTGTAAGATTGATGTCAGCACTCCCAGATATATCAGACAGGAAACATAACTAGATGATCTATTTCTACTTTAATGTAAGTGTGATGGAATAGGCACCTGGAGACTTGTGGATAGAAGTTTGGGCAATGTAGAGTTTTCCAAGTCAGAGGTCCAGATTAAGGTACTATATTGTTTTGAGCTGGATCGGGAAGGGAATAAATATTCAGAGTAGCCACATCCAAGAATATCTTAGGATATATCTAGCAGCTTAGAAGGTTATAACTTTAGCAATATTCTACCCATTTGGTATAAGTATTCAAATGACTGGACTTGATTGGATTTCACTATGTTATCATTGGGCTTGATCCTGACCAAAGAATCTTGCAGGTCTGAAAGTGCATTTTTTTTGTCACCACTTTTAAGTACTTGATCAGTTATGGTAGGACCTTTCTAAGTTTCTTTTTCTGATAGGCCACTGGGGAGCTCCTCCTTCTCTTGACTGATTGCTTCCTGTACAGTATTTCTTCCCCCAAAGTCCTCCACACATTTCATTTCAAGGAAGGACCCAGATTTCAAATGCTTTAAGATGTCAGAGACTTCCTTGAGCTTATGATATTAGGAAAATTTCATATATACATAACAAATTCATAAAAAAGTCCTACTCTCTGGCAATCTGGAATATTCTAGTTCTTTCAGACTGGCTTAGGCATCTACTATCTCAAGTAACTTTGAATAACAAATAACACAATTTTACTAAAATAACTACATTGGGATATATGGAAATGATCAATAAAAAGGATGGAAATGATCAGTAAAAAATAATATATTTTAAAAGCATTGGCTACTGCTGTTCATATAAATAATAATAATAATAAACCTTTATCGTCAAAGTGCAACGTGTGTGCAACGTGTGTACATTAGCTGAGCCTCCCCCCATGCTCTCTCCCCCCAACACACAGTGACAACAAACCCTCCATCCTACCACACCATGTGAACCAACTACACCACACACCGGCCTCCCAAGTCAATTCTGCATAAGATTATGTCCCATTTAAAAGCCTAACAGCCCACAGATAAAAGCTATTTTTCAGCAGGGAAATTGTACACGACCAATCATTAATCATTCAAAGTTACAGTGCCACTGAAAAAGTGACTTGTGATTAGTCCTTGCACTTACAACCATCACAGCACCCCATAGGATCAAAATTTAGTGCTTGGAAAGTGACATATGGTTGCAGATCCTGGAGTCACGTGACTGCCATTTGCAACCCTTCCCAGGCTGTTTCCAACAGTAAAAAAGCTGGATTTGTGTAACAGTCTTGATGATTTGCTTAACAACTGCAGGGAAAAAGATCATAAAACCAAAATGACTCACTTAATGACTGCATTGCTTAACGATGGAGCCTCCCAACTGTGATTATAAGTCAAAAACTACCTGCATTAAATAACTTCCATCTTGCAATTTAAGATTCAATTTGTTTCTGAGCAAATAAACATTCAGATGATCTAAGACAGAGGTCCCCAACCTTTTGGGCACCAGGGACTGGTTATGTGAGAGAGGTTTTTCCATTGACTGGAGTGGGGGTTGGTTTTGTGTGCTGCCTGCATCCCGCAGATGGGGCTTTGCTTGTTTGTGTGGACTGGATCTCTAAGAGATCATGTTTGTTCCATATTTACTCAGCAGCCTAAGACAGTCTAGTCTGCTAGATTTTGGATTAATTTTAAATTATGGTGTTTGGGGTTGTTTTGGGCTTGGTGTATAGTGTATTTAAAACTGTTATTATACTATTGGATTTTATATGATTTATACACATAAATGTATAAAATCCTGTACATATGAATACATAAGGCTGAGGATTGATCTAAATTTGTGAGGTAAAATGTGATTGAGAGCACGGATGTGGATGTATCTAGTATCTGGAATACTTTACAGTAAATCACATGCATATTTTATTGAAGGGAAAAGAAAGCAACTGCATGAGTTCAAGAAAAGATGCTGTTAATGTAATTTAGAACAGAAATTTAGTGTTAATAACAATAGAAAATTGTATAATTGGGTTAGAAGTCTTAACACAAAAAAGCCTTTGGAGAAAAAAAAAACCTGTGTGAATACAACTGATAAAATACTTTTTTGGCTTTGCAAATTATTCTTGCTTTTCCCGAAAGAAACTAAAACCGTGAAAGTGTTTATAAGGGCATTTCTATTTGGTTAATAGTTTGAATTGCTAATGGTTTGTTCCAGATCATTTATTAAAACGTTTCCCTCCTGAAATAGGTAGAAAGCACTTTTGGCATCTTTCTGAATTGTCTGTTGATGCCACTTAAAGCTTGTGTCAATGCGTAAACATTACTTCAATGAACCAGGCACATGCTGTGCGATTTTCAGATTGAAGGGAATGAGTTCAGAATTTCATTAAAACAGAATACTAAACAGCCAGCAGCAATGGTTTCTTTCTTTCTTTTTTTTAAGAAATACAGAGCAGTGCTTGATATGGTAATATTTATATATACAATCTTGTTTTTCTTTCCTTCCAAGATTTTTTTAAAAATAAATGTTTTGTATTATTTACTTTTAAACAGACTTCTTTGAACTCTTTGACAGCATTCTTTGTGGCCTGAGTTTTCACAAGAAAGAGGATTAAGAATTTGTTTTCCTGCCAAACTCAGAGAGATTCTCTATGAATTCTGCTGCAGCACCATCTGTATCATTTGCAAATAATTCCCAGTGCAGTTTAAATCTAAGTCACAATTTCTCCATTTTGTTTCAGCATATCTATATCCCTTATGCATTTAGCTTGGGTCTGTGGAACACATTCAGCCAATCCTTGTTTAGCTTCATCTAGCCAAAAGCTAAATTTTGAGAATGTCAGCCAAATAGCAGTCACTCTGCTTCAATCTTGAAGTTTCCCATTCTCACATGGTTTCCAATGCTGTGTGAATGAACAAACAATTATTCGTTTTTCTTCCATGAGAAAAGAAATAACAGACAACTCTTCAGATTACCATTGTGCTATTCTGAAGAAGCCTTGTAATGGAGGCCCATTGTGCTATTCCAAACAGCCTCCAAAGTGTATTCTCCAGGCAAAGCGTGAAAATGTAGCATGTCAGCAAACCTGCATTCAGGAGATTGCTTCTGAACTGGAATGAATGAATGTGTAGTAGTAGGAAAAAAACACAACTGTCAGCTCAGCAGATTGCCTAATTGCTGAGAACACCAGATGAAATGCAAGCTTTGTCACTAAAAGCTTGAGCGGGGAAGGGGAACTTAAGTTTTCAAACTCTAGTGAGGAAGCAGAGTTTTCATTCCTATGCAACTTACTACCGCTGATTTCCTGTTAAGTATGACTAACAGTGTAATATGAGTGGCAGGGAAAAAAGATCATCAAATGATGGGACTCTATAAAATTGGTTTATTCTAAATGTTCATCAGAATTTATAGACTGTGGATACTGTACACATCTGGGTTGTCTTTTCAAATAAATGTATTTTTTAAAAAAACTTGACTTCTTATTTAATTGTGATGAATTATAAGAAATAGCCATTATAATACCCTTACTAATCTTATTTCTCATTTCATCAATAATTCTTTATAAAATATGTTTGGATAACACAAAAGAAAGATAATATCTTTGCCTTCCTGTATGCAACTGAGAAATGGGCTTTACTGATGTTTGCAGGAAATATCTTCAAAGCAAGAGAGAAGTGTATTTACAATTTGATTGCACACTTGGAGAGAGAGAGAAAGAGAGTTAGAATGTAATTGTACAATGTTGTGGTAGATGGTGACAGTTACTGACAAATTGCTCTCCCTGCTTGTCTCTTTTTATATAAATTAATGATCAGCTGTCCAACAAACCTACTTTTCATTGTACAAGCCTTGCAACTATTCAAAATAATCAAACACAATGGTTAAAACTTTGGTACAATGCCTAATATTGAGCATTGTTTGTTAGGTTTGAAATACTTTTTTTAAAAAAAAACCTTAGGCTTGAACTTAAGTTTTGATTTGATTTTGAATAATGTGGATGTGTTTTAACTATTTTTTTTAAAGAAAATAAATAAAATATTTCTTCCGTGCTAGAGGAAAAGCCAGTTTCTTACAGACAGATTGTTTTACCCTTAATATTGGAATAGAAGTCCTGTGAGGCTGTAACTACAACTTTCAGGCTAAATTATTTTGCCTCTATTTTCACCAAGACAGAAGGAATTCTCCCTCCTGTTTTTTAAAAGTTTACTTTCATTTGTAAATAAGTGATTCAGAAATTCAATACATCAATAAAAAAACTCATGAAAATCAATCATTTCTACAAACTCAATGATTGTAGAAAAAAAAAATATTAGGTTACTTTGAAAATGAATGAGTTTCAAACATTAGAACTTTACCCTTCTTTTTTCAATAGCATGAGGTCTTAAGTAAAATGCTATGGGCAGATGCTAATTTTATACTTATAATAATTTAAGTTCTTTCTACCTTCTGTTTTCACATAAATAAATGATATATGCTATGACTGCAAGGAAATTCTTTTTTTTTTTTTTGGTAGCTGATGTGTATATTTTATTTGAAACTCAGTTGCTGCCCTAATTCTAAATAAATTATACTCTGAAAAGGAAAACAGAAATTTATGTAGGGCAAAATAGAAGACAAGCAGGAAGGAACCTTATAGGAAATTAATTGTGTGGTAGTGCCATTTCCTTTCTTGTTGGTTCAGAATCTAGGAATTGTAATTATTATTATGTTGTTGTTGTTAGCTGCAAAGTCATGTCCAACCCATCGCGACCCTATGGACAATGTTCCTCCAGGCCTTCCTGTCCTCTACCATCTTCCGGAGTCCATCCAAGCTCACGTCCACCGCTTCAGTGACTCCATCCAGCCACCTCATTCTCTGTCATCCCCTTCTTCTATTGCCCTCAACATTTCCCAGCATTAGGCTCTTCTCCAGTGAGTCCCTCCTTCTCATTAGGTGGCCAAAGTATTTGAGCTTTAGCTTCAGGATCTGGCCTTCTAAAGAGCAGTCAGGGTTGATCTCCTCTAGGACTGACTGGTTTGATCACCTTGCAGTCCAAGGGACTCGCAGGAGTCTTCTCCAGCACCATAGTTCAAAGGCCTCAATTCTTTGGTGCTCAGCCTTTTTTATGGTCCAACTTTCACTGCCATACATTGCAACTGGGAAGACCATAGCCTTGACCATACGCACTTTTGTTGACAGGGTGATGTCTCTGCTTTTTAGTGTGCTGTCTAGATTTGCCATTGCTTTCCTCCCGAGGAGCAAGCGTCTTTTCATTTCTTGGCTACAGTCCCCATCTGCAGCGATCTTGGAGCCCAGGAAAATAAAATCTGTCACTACCTCTATCTCTTCCCCATCTATTTGCCAGGAATTGAGAGGGCCGGATGCCATGATCTTGGTTTTCTTAATGTTAAGTTTCAACCCACCTTTTGCACTCTCCTTCTTCACCCACAACAAGAGGCTCTTTAGTTCTTCTTCACTTTCTGCCATTAGAATGGTTATCATCTGCATATCTTAGGTTGTTGATATTTCTTCCAGCAATCTTCATTCCAACTTTTGATTCATCTAGCCCTGCCTTTCTCATGATGTGCTCTGCATATAAGTTAAATAGGCAGGGCAAGAGTATACAGCCTTGCCGGACTCCTTTCCCAATTTTGAACCAATCAGTGGTTATTATTATTATAAGAACATTCTTAAAGATGATATATATTAAATTTGGAATCTACATAATTTATGTTTTTAAAATGAAGGTGAAGAAAAGAGAACTTTTGTATAGGTTATATGAATTATTTAACTGCCTGAATTGCTTTTTTTGCTGTTGATTCTAAATCATTCAGTGTTACTGTTTTTAAGTGTATCCTTAACATTGTTTAAGCAATGCTATTGATTATGATCACACATAGAAGGGAACACTGAATTATTCATGCCTTTTTTTGTTTGCATGTTTGTTTCATTAGATTTAGGTGCCTTCCTCAATCAATTAAAATAGAGCTGGAAGGGACCCTGGAGGCCTTCTAGTCCAACCTCCTGCTCAAGCAGGAGACTCTATACCATGTCAGACAAGTGGCTGTCCAGTATTTTCTTTAAAACCTCCAGTGATGAAACACCTACAACTTCTGATGGCAAGGTGTTCCACTGGTTGACTTACTTCACTGTTAAGAAGTTTCTCCTTAATTCCAGCTTGCTTCTCTCCTTGATTAGTTTGCATCCATTGTTTTTTGTCCTTCCCCCTGGTGCTTTGGTAAATAAGCTTACCCTTTCTTCTTTGTGGCAATCATTCAAATACTGAAATACTGGTATCATGTCACCCTTAGTCTTTCACATATTTTAGTCTCCAGGCCTTTAATCATCTTAGTTGGTCTTCTTTGCACTTTTTCCAGAGTCTCAACATCTTTTTTGTAATGTGGTGATGAAAACTGGATGCAGTATTCCAGGTGTGGAAGGTGTGGCCTTACTAAGGCTTCATAAGTGGTCCTAATATTTCATGTGATTTTGATTCTATGCCTCTGTTTATACAACCAAGGATTGTATTAGCTTTTTTGACTGCTGCCACACATTGCTGGCTGATATTTAAGTGATCATCCACTAGGACTTCAAGGTCTCTCTCATAGTTACTCTTTTCACCTAATCTGTACTTGTACCTTTGGTTTTTCCTGCCTAAGTTGTAAAACCTTGCTTTGTTGTTGTTCTTATTAGTTGTGAAGTCGTGTCCGACCCATCATGACTCCATGGACAATGTTCCTCCAGGCCTTCCTGTCCTCTACCATCTTCTGGAGTCCATTTAGGCTCACGCCTACTGCTTCAATATCTCCATCCAGCCACCTCATTTTCTGTCATCCCCTTCTTCTCTTGCCCTCAACCTTTCCCAGAATTAGGTTCTTCTCCAGTGAATAAACCTTGCCTTACTCCACATTAAATTTCATGTTGTTGAATATGGCCCATTGTTCAAGTCTGTCAATATCTTTTTGGATGCTGAGCTTGTCTTCTGGGGTTGTAGGTTGTGTAGAGTTATTTAGAATTATGATCTAAGGTTCTATAGACAAATATGCTAGAATATGTATTTTTTTATTCCATTCATTCACTCACTTTTGAGCTAGTAGGCTAAGAGAAATGGTTAATGTCTCAATAATTATTAATTCAGGATAATAGACAGCTCAGGATTAAATCAATAAAACAATTAATTGCAGAGAGATTGAGTTTTCATATGCACAATTAAGAGAATGATTTAATATAGATAAAAAGTAATAAAGATTGAACAGCATAGAACAAAACAACAGAATATGAAAATGAACTGTACACAAATTATGAATATTTGATTGAAAACTCTCTCTCTCACACACACACACACACTCACACACATGTATATATGTATGTATACACATAGACACTCTTTTGTAGGAATTTGAAACGGAAGAGAAACAAGTTAAATATGCATGATAAAATGAGCTAATAAGTATATATAGATAGATGATAGGGAGAGAATGTGAATAAATGTACTGAAATTCACATTATGTTTTAATTTAAGCAGGAACATTTACTAAATAATGTAATACTGATATAGGACACTACAGAAATTATCTAAGATGTATAAATGTACTTCAATTTAACGTTGGTAATGGAAAAAACATGAAGGGACATTTTACCTTGGATGGACTTATGAAAAAAAAGGAAATAAATGCACATTTTGATACAAAGAAATGAAATGGTAAAAAGTGAAATGGTATTTTCTGGATTTGAAGATTGAAAAAAAAAAAAGTTTTTCTGAACTGCAATTATGAACTCCGTCTTAAAACTTGTAGAAAGGTTAGAGGTTAAGAAGGAAAATAATCTTTTCTCATTGACTTTGCTTTTATTCGTATTAGTCTGGTCAGAATGAGGATAAATTTATATCATTCATCTTCCTGGCAGCTTGTGTGTTTATGTGAAAAAAATTTCCTTCCTCTTCTTTCTGCTTGGCTCAGTCCAAAGAAAATGTCTGTGGGCTCTGACATTGGCAAATTTACAAAAGGAAAGGCAGACCAATCTAAGACTAAATTTAGGTACCGTAATCATGGGGATTTGAACGCAGCAACAAATTGGGGAATGTGGTCTCTAATTATATAAACAGCTTTTTTGAGTAAGCTAATTGCTTCCTGTTGTAAAGATCTCAAACTATGTTGAATGGCTACAAGTTGATATAGCTCAAATGAGCAGCTTGTTACAACAATGTACTTTTTTCTGATTTAAGAAAATAAGCAACTATCTAATTTATAATTAACCTTAATAGTTTTGAAAGGATAGAAACATATTTTGATTACTTTCTCCTCTTCTGCTAAACAAAAATGGCAGATCTTATAGATCTTAACCATTCGATTAAATGGTTATTATTACTGCCACAGAGCATAGTTAAACAAGGATAGAAATAAAAATGTATAATAAAAAATAGAACACATAATAAATAAAAAAGCGAGCTACAATTCTTCAGTAAATAACAAAAGGTAGATGGTAGATGTAAAGGCAATTTTTGCAAACCTGGAGGTTAGGTCTAAATCCTGGTCAAGGTCAAATAGATAGCAGTTCCATTATCTGCTTGGGAATTTGTTCAAATGTGGTTCAAATAATCTATGAACCTTCTGATTAAGGATATATATGCTGATTTAAGACAATGGGGGTTTTTTGGTAATATATTTTATTGATTTTTTAAAAATATAAATCACTTAATAATTGGTGAACAATGTGTTGTCTGGGTCTAGTAAAACAGCCACTAACAATTGATTTCTATAATCCATAGTTGATTTCCTCTTTTCCCAAAATGTCCTCTTTTGCAAACATTGAGTTAATTCAATTCTTATTGTTTTGATAGATAACAATTAAATATATATTTTCCCCAATATTCCTAAAAATAATAATCACATCAATATAATATTACTTTTCTATCCAATCATTCTGGCTGCCTTATCAGTCTTTATTTTAATTTATTTTTCCCACTAAATTCTAGGTATTCTTACTGGTTAAGATTTTCTCAAAAATTAATTATATTTAAAAAATTAACTCTATTTTTTCCATATGAACCACCTCATACTTTTACATTTCTTAAGGAATAGATAAAACAATTAAAAAAAGAAAGGAGAGCAAGAATAAAGAAACATAAAAAATAACATACTACTTAAAATATATCTCCCTCCTAAGCTAATATATATATTTGTTTCCAAAATTTCTTATTCTTTTTAACCATAATTAAAAATACATTTAATGTTTAAATATTCCATTTAATACATCTAGCCATCTAGTCCTTTAACTCTTTTTCAAAACATTTTTACCCATTATAATTTTCTTAAATTCAATCACATTTAAAGATCTAAAACATTTCCTTTATCTAAATCATTTCAACTTTTTTATATTACTCATATCAAGAAAGAGAATAAAAAAGGGAAAAAAGCATACTATGTTATTTAGGGAATTCATCCCTCTTAGAATGACATATATATTGCAAAACTTTTCTATTTCTTTAACCATATTCAAACAAATGTTTCTTTTTAAAGTATTCTCTCTGATAAGTCTCATCGTTTATTTTCTTAGTTTTCACTTTAGTCTTTTTCCTTTGCCCAGTATCTTTCTTAATCAATGTATTTTGCTGAATCAAAAGGTTTTTCCTTATGTTCATAAATGTTACTGTAGATATAAAAAGTAAATCAGTTGAAGTGTCTTTGTACAGGGCTTCTGCCTTTCTATGTTTGTTGAAAAACATTTTCTTTTTCTTTCTCTCCGCTTCTCTTATCATTTCCTTTCTCTCCGTTGTTCCTGACATCTCTACAGTCCATTTTATCCAATCTGTTTTCTTGTCCTCAGAATTATTTTGTAGTATTAAGGGATAAGTTATTTTTTCCAATTCTTGTGAATTTTTTTCCACTAGAATTAAATCATGTTTCCTTCTTTTGTTAAGTTCCATCTTTAAGTCTCTATTCTCAATTCTATATCCATTTATCTGTTTTATCTGCTCCCTCTCTGTTGTTGTTTTCTGGGAATTTTTTTGTTGTAGAGTTAACTTAGAAATAGATTGATTTATATTTTCAAAGTTATTTTGGATTTCTTTGTGCTTTAAAGTCATTATGGTTTGAATTAGTTGCAGTATACTATATATCTCCTTCTGTGAAGAATTTATATTTTCTTGATATGTTCTTTCTACATGTCTCTGATCCATGATGGCCAAGAATTTGAGTTTTTCTCTTCCTTTCTTTTCTCTGCAAATAGCTTTAGAGTCCCAATTAAATAGATATTTGCAATCCAAATAGTTCAAAAAATATTTTTTTCCTGAAATTTATAATTCTGTCTTTGTCTACAGCTCAGATTATTGTCTTTTTTGTCACAGCTGTTCTTTGTTGTTAAAGCTTTAAAGGTCACAAACACAGATTACTTTTTCCCAGGTTTTGCCAAGTCTTATATTAAAGTCAGGGATGTGGTGGCTCAGTGGGTTAGGATGCTGAGCTTGTCGATCAGAGTGCTGCGTAACAGAGTGAGCGCCTGTTAGTCGTCCCAGCTTCTGCCAACCTAGCAGTTCGAAAGTACGTTAAAAAGGCAAGTAGAAAAATATGAACCACTATGGTGGGAAGGTAACAGCATTCCGTGCGCCTTTGGCGTCTAGTTATGCCGGCCACGTGATCATGGAGATGTCCTCGGACAAGGGCTGGCTCTTCAACTTTGAAACAGATATGAGCACCGGCCCCTAGAGTTGGAAATGACTAGCACGCATGTGCGGGGGAACCTTTACATTTACCTTTATGTATTAAAGTCATAGCTGTCATAGTCTTCATCCACCACTAGGTGTCAGCAACTATTTGTTCATTTCCAAAATGAACAATTATCTTTAGAATGAGAGTCTTACCCATTCAAACAATTTCAGATTTAATCCAGATTTAAGTTTTAAATTTCAGGTTCTATATTTATTTCACTTCCATATATTTTGATCCTCCATAAAAAGATTAATTCACCACTTCCATTAGTATACCGTGCGATCTGGCAGGGTGAGATCTGTGAACCATAAACCCAAAGCTTTTGCTGTGTCCCTGCACAACAGATACAGTGCCCTTTCTGACCTTAATAAGGACATTAAGGAGACAGGTAAAGGTATCTGTGATAATAACTCAAATAAGCAGGGGATTATGGTCCAAGATGAAAAACTTGTTTTTGACAGGGAGAAGTGTGAATCTGGTATTACACACCAGTCATGCAAGAACAGAAAGGCATCCAAAAAGAGAAGCCACCTTCTGGTTGGTGATTCAATTATAAGAGATGTAAATTTAGGAAAGGACACAGAGGTTTTGAAAGAGGTCAGGTGTCTTCCAGGTGCTACTGCCAGTAGGGACAAGAAGCGTATTTCTAAAATAATCAAGAATGCCAGCAAGGACTGTGATGTGGAGGCTATTGTACATCTTGGCACTAATGATCTGTCCCAAAAAGATGTACTCTCTGTGCAGAATGATTTCCAGAGCTTGGGGCAGGAACCTAGCAGAATAGGCTGTAGGCTTACTTTTTCAGAGGTTTTACCAGTGTATAAGGAGCAAAATGGAAAAGGCCAGCGTATAGCAGAATTTAATATGTGGCTAAAGGAGTGGTGTAAAGGAGAAGGCTTTGGTTGTATTAGTCATGATGTCTGTAGCTGGTCCAATGAAAAAATGTATAAAAGAGATGGTCTCCATCCATCCAAGAAAGGGACTGAGTTACTTGGCAATAAAATCACAGCTTTTTTGGAGGAACATTTAAACTAAATAATGGAGATAGTGAGTTAATTGATACAGAACATCACTGTCCCCAGCAATCTAAGAAAATAGGGGAAGCCAGGCACCACACAAGTTATGCAGCAAGTAAACACAGGGTCAGTCATAAAGGACTCAAATGTCTATACACCAATGCACAGAGTATGAACAGTAAGCAGGGTGAACTAGAAATTCAGGTAAATGAGGGCAGATATGATATTGTTGCCATTATGGAAACATGGTGGGACGAAACCTACAAATGGAATACACAGCTAGAGGGATTTAAACTATTTTAAAGAAACAGACTAAACAAAAGAGGAGGAGGAGTTGCTCTCTATATAAGAAATAACTTTATCTCTACAGAAATAGAGCACAACAATGATGAAAACTGTAAACTTGAAAGCATTTGGGTCAACATAAAAGGGGAAAAAATGACATTGCCATAGGTGTATACTATAGGCCACCCAACCAAGCAGAGGAAATAGATGAACTTTTTGCTAGTCAGCTAACTAAGGTATGTAAGAAGCACATCACAATAGTAATGGGGGACTTTAATTACCCTGATATCAACTGGGAGAAAAACTCTGCACCAAGTGGAAGATCAAACAGATTCCTGTCAAACCTAGCAGACAACTTTCTCTCCCAAAAAGTAGAGAAGGGAATTAGGGGATTAGCCATATTGGATTTAATTCTCACAAACAGAGATGAAATGATAGAAGGTGTCGAAGCCACAGGAACCTTGGGGGGAAGTGATCATGCAATATTGGAATTCAACATTCTGGAGGCACAAGCAATAGAACACAGCCAAACTAGAGTCTTGGACTTTAAAAGAGCTAATTTCAATAAACTTAGAGAGACCATGGGAAGAATTCCATGGATGAGAATCCGAAAGGGGAAAACAACTCAAGAAGCTTGGGAAATTTTGAAAAGTGAGACAATAAAGGCCCAGTCTAGTACAATACCAACAAAGAAGAAAAATAACAGCTCTCAAAAGAAATCAGCATGGCTGCATAAAGAACTCTCTGATAAATTGAAAGATAAAAAGGACAAGTATAAGAATTGGAAAGAGGGGCACATAACTAAGTCAGAATATCAGCAAATAGCCCGTGCCTGCAAAGATGAAGTGAGGAAAGCTAAGGCTCAAAATGAACTAGGGCTTGTGACCAAAGTCAAAAATAACAAAAAATGCTTCTTTCAACATATAAAAAACAAGAAAAAAGTTAAGGAAATGATTGGTCCATTAGTGGGGGAAAGTGGCAAGAATGTGACAAGCAATAGGGAGAAAGCAGAACTGTTTAATTTGTTTTTTGCATCTGTCTTTACACAAAGGGAAAAAACAGTCCAACCTACCCAAACCAGTGCCATAAAAAACAGAATAGAAACGCAAGTTAAGATAGGCAAGAAAATGGTAAGTGAACACCTGTCCAGCCTAGATGAGTTCAAATCACCAGGACCAGATGGATTACACCCCAGGGTTCTCAAGGAGCTGGCAGACGTGATCTCAAAACCACTTAACTATATTTTTCAATGATCCTGGAGCACTGGGGAACTACCACAGGACTGGAAGAGAGCTGATGTAGTTCCCATCTTCAAAAAAGGGAAAAAAATAGATCCAGGAAACTACAGACCTATCAGCCTGACCTCAATACCTGGGAAGATTCTGGAAAAGATAATCAAACAACAAATCAGCGAACACCTTGATGCAAACAAAGTCATCACTAAAAGTCAATATGGGTTTGTCAAAAACAGATCATGCCAGACAAATCTTATTACATTCTTTGACCAAGTGACAAAATTAGTGGACCAGAGGAATGCTGTAGATATAATTTACTTGGACTTCAGTAAGGCATTTGATAAAGTAGATCACAGCCTACTACTTGATAAGATAGAAAAATGTGGGTTAGATAGCATCACCACCAGATGGATTCGTAGCTGGCTGACAGGCCGTACTCAGCGTCTGGTCCTCAATGGAACCGCATCTACATGGAAGGAAGTGTGTAGTGGGTTGCCCCAGGGCTCTGTTCTGGGCCCAGTGCTCTTCAATATCTTCATTAATGATTTGGATGAGGAGATAGATGGGGAACTCATCAAATTTTCAGATGACACCAAGCTGGCAGGAATAGCCAATACTCCAGAAGATAGGCTTAAGATACAGAAGGATCTGGACAGACTCGAACACTGGGCACTATCTAACAAAATGAAATTCAATGGTGAAAAAAGTAAAGTTCTAAATTTAGGCAGGAAAAATCAAATGCATAGGTATAGTATAGGTGGTACCTTGTTCAATAGTAGTAACTGTGAGAGGGATCTCGGAGTCTTAATAGACAATCACTTAAATATAAGCCAGTAGTGTGCTGCAGCTGCCAAAAAAGCCAACACAGTGCTAGGCTGCATTAACAGAGGGATAGAATCAAGATCAAGTGAAGTACTAATACCACTTTACAATGCTTTGGTAAGGCCACACCTGGAATACTGCATCCAGTTTTGGTCACCACGATGTAAAAAAGATGTCGAGACTCTAGAAAGGGTACAGAGAAGAGCAACAAAGATGATTAGGGGGCTGGAGGCTAAAACATATAGGGAACGGTTGCTGGAATTTGGTATGTGTAGTTTAATGAAGAGAAGGGTGAGGGGTGACATGATAGCAGTGTTCCAATATCTCAGGGGCTGCCACAAAGAAGAGGGAGCCAGGCTGTTCTCCAGAGCACCTGAGAGCAGGACAAGAAGCAACGGATGGAAACTAGTCAAGGAGAGAAGCAACCTAGAACTAAGGAGAAACTTCCTGACAGTTAGAACAACTAACCAGTGGAACAACCTGCCTCCAGAGGTGGTGAATGCTCCAACACTGGAGGTTTTTAAGAAGAGACTGGACAGCCATTTGCCTGAAATGGTATAAGGTTTCCTGCCTGAGCAGGGGGTTGGACTAGATGACCTCCAAGGTCCCTTCCAACTTTATTGTTATTGTTATTGTTATTGTTATTGTTATTGTTATTGTTATTGTTATTGTTATTGTTGTTGTTATTGTTATTGTTATTGTTATTGTTATGGTGGGACAGAAAGGTATTTTGCTTCTTGGAGATCTTTTCGAGGAAATTAAATATAGAATATATAGAATAGAAAAGAGAAAATCAAATTCCTCACCCAGTTTCAAGTACGCTGTTAATACTTTTGGACTTCAGTTGCTAGTAGCTTGGGCTGGTCGATACAATAGAGCCAGCCTTTCTCCTGTCACGTTAGAAGGCTTTCCCCAAGTCAAACGGAACAGCCGCTGCCATTCCAGAATTGCTGGAGCACCCTTCTTTCTTTTATGCCTTTCCAGGGCGACTTAGACACATTTAGGGTCGCCTGGCAAGGCGAAATTAGCTACAGGGCTGTGGAGAATTTGCAAGCATGAAACTGGTCACTACTGTGCAAAACCAGAAGTCTCTAAGACAATATTTTTGTAATAGTACAGCAAAAAAAAAAAAAAAAGCCAAATGCAATTCATCCTACCTGATGAATATAATACTTCTTGAAGCATCAAAAACATAGCAAGGTATGCACATATAGTTATTTTTTTTAATAATCTCATATAATATCCCAAATGTGTTGCTTTAGAACATTTCTTTAGAATGAACTCTAATGGTACAGAATCTCCGATGAAAGTTTGAGGAAATGAATTCATGGGGCCTAAATCCTGGAACAGAAATTACTTTTAAGCAGTAATTAAGAATATAATACCAAACTTCATTGCCTAGAGAGATATAGTCATTTTAAACACAGAATATTTTTTGTAACATATCTTGCAACTGTCAGATAACTTTAAGAAACTGTACTACTAGTCTGTGACTATAATAAAAATTGATGATGACTGTACTACTTCAAGGATATCAAGTTTTCTAAAATACTCAGTTGAATGCCATAGAACTTCTAAGACCTTGCAAGCTACAGGGATTAAATGTATACCCTATAAATGACAAAGAATTCTGAATAACTGAAAAATTATGCTTGGTAACCCCACCTATTTGTCCAGATGTACATCTCTGTTCTTTTATTTTATTGAGCTATGGTTAAGTGACCACGGTTAGGAATTGGTTTTTTTAATGTAAATTAATTGATCATGTTCAAACTGTTTATTTCTATTTGCATCAGTTTAAAATTATTTATGCAGCCTATCTCAGTGGAGATACCTCAGCTATACTATCTGTGTATTTTCTGAAACTATCTCAGAATCAGCATTTGACTGGCATTACAAATATAGGCTTCCCCACAAAACTCATATACTGTAAAGTGAATTTGTATAAAATGAGACATTGAATTAGTGGAAAAAAGTAGTTGATGTCAAATAGGTAAAAGGTAAAGGTTCCCACGCACATGCATGCTAGTCGTTTACAACGACTGGTGCTCATCTCCATTTCAAAGTCGAAGAGCCAGCGCTTGTCTGAGGACGTCTCTGTGGTTATGTGGCCGGCATGACTAGATGCCAAAGGCGCACAAAACGCTGTTACCTTCCCACCGTAGTGGTCCCTATTTTTCTACTTGCATTTTTACGTGCTTTCGAACTGCTAGGTTGGCAGAAGCTGGGACGAGTAACAGGCGCTCACTCTGTTACGCGGCACTCGGGATTCAACCCGCCAAACTGCCGATCTTCTGATCGATGAGCTCAGCGTCCTAACCCACTGAGCCACCGCATCCCTTGATGTCAAATATTGTAACCCAAAAGCTTTGATAAATGTGCTCATAAATTTTTACAGCCATGTTCTGAAGCACTTTGTTACTGAAATGTGTCTTCTTCCTTGTCTCATTTTTCAGATAGAGTAAAAGCATCTCTTCTAGAGTTGGACTATTTTTTCCCCTCATTTTGAATAAGGGCTTTGAATAAGATATTTCTGATCATTTTGATCACATAGTAACGGTAATACAATGGAGTCAGTTATGAGAATAATTTTTTAAAAATCTGAGTGAAATTAAAATTAACAAATTAATTACTAAAAAGAGCAGAAAAATAATAGGTCTCTGTCTTGCACTGAAAAACTATTTCATCAATGTGAAGAGCTACTGAACAGAACCACAAAACTGCAGTTGAATAGTTACTTCTGTATTTCAACCAGTGTTTGAATATGATTGCAGGCTATTAAGTAGGAACAGGGCTTTTTTCTCATAGAATGCTCAGAACAGCATTCCAGCACCTTTTTTAAAAAAATAAATAAATAAATCTCCTTCTGAAAGCCTATTGCAGGGCTAGGCAATCTTGGCCCTTTTTTTATGACTCGTGGATTTCAACTCCCAGAAATCCTGAGCCAGCCATGCTGAGGGGAAAGGAAGAGGTTTCCAAGCTGTGCCATGCTGGCTCAGGAATTCTGGGAGTTGAAGTCCCTAAGTTATAAAAGAGCCTGCACTAGAGGAGGACATTAAAATTATTTACAGGGTTACTTCTTTAGGAATTAAACTTTTAGAATCTAAAACAGCTAATTCAAAAAAGCCAACAGGAAAGAACCTCACATTTTTCATCTGCTTCTGTCTTTTGGAAGGTAAAATTAGATAACAAAATAATTTTTTTCCTATGTTAACATCTCTGCAATGAAATCAATAAAGGTAACAGGAAAGAAATGAGAAACATTTTTCTCAATGTACTATGTCTAATTTAGCTGATGCTAGAAAAAATATAGTATCTTTTGTACATACTCTTGAAAACTATTTTGAATCTAACCATCTATTACAACTAAACCATTTTAAATTAAACAATTCTTAAGAATTAAATATTCTTAATTTGGACTTTACTTTTACTGTTTGGACTGTTGTGTGTTTTGAAAAATAGATTATTTAGAATCTGGTTATGTTGAACTTCAGTCTTTAAATAATTAACCTAGTATATGCATAACAATATATGATGTTTTCCATGGTGAGCTTAACATCAATAACAGCATTTATTAAAAAGGCTAAAATAATTTCTGGTGGTATTATTAAAATTATGTTTAGTCACAATCTTTTACTTTTCACATTCTGGAAAAGCAGTGGTCATGTATCCTAGCAAAAGATGTTACATACTGTATGTGCATAAGCATAGTCAGTAGTATATGCCTTTTTAAATATCAAACATGCAAAGAAACAAAAATAAGTCCAAAATATCTGTATTACATCCAGAATGCCAACTTGGCAACCAATATTTGTCATCCATAACTATGGCACCCTAAGGATACCTGCATACATGCAAATGCTTCTCTGGGATCAGTAATGCAGCAGGGATTGCTTTTTCCTTCCAGTAACAGATTGCTTGGAAATACCAAACATGGCCTTAAGTATTCCAATGTTTGTTACAAATTTTTCTGGATGTGGTTGGAAAGAGGCCTAGAAATGCCAGCACAAAGACATCACACTTGTTGAACATGCACACACAACTAATTACAATCTTCAATTATATGTGATATATCCAGGGCTTTTTTCCCCCCATAGAATGCTCAGAACAGCATTCCGGCACCTTTTTTTGCACACACACACAAAAAAGCTGAAGGAAACTGTTCCGGAGAGCCAAATTCTCCTCAGGCAGCCAGGTTGCAGAGCAGCAGAATGCATTGCAGCAACAGGCCTTCAGATGGCTCAAATCAAAGGAAATGTGATCCGTACAAGCTAATTTAAAAGTGGAAGGGTAAGAAGGGCCAGGTCTGAACAGGTTGCTTAGCAACCTGCTTAAACAGTCTCTGTAACTTTCTGCTCCCAGTGCCTTGCCTTTTATAAGCTGGGAAGTTGAAAAAAGGCTAAAAAGAAGGCAATAGAGTGCTATCAAGGAAAATGTATAGATATAGCCTGCAGACGTTTAGGGAACCTTTATTTTTCATACACTGTTCGAATTTTGTTTTAATGCCATGGTGATACACAATCAAATGTAGTCAGTCTTTTTTTTTCTTTTTAATCCCAAAGCATCTGTTCGTTAAATACAGTATAACAAAGTTTTGGATGATGGAATTATTTTTTATCTAAGGATAACTAATGATAACAGCTCTTAAATCTGTTATTTTGTTTTATTTTTGCACAAAAAAATTGTGTAATTTGCATTTGCATTCATTTACAAATAGCATATGTTGTTAAAATGTATTGGTGTTGAAATAATTAGTGCACATATATACCTAAAACCAGTATATTGCATTTGGCAATTGTACTAAAAAATTATATTGTCAACCAATATAATTCATTTAATTTGAAATCAAGTGAAAAATTAATTTAAATTATTTTATTAAAACAAATTAATGGCAATTCTTTTATAAGAAGTTGCCTCAAACAAAATGAGTTTGACATGCCTGCTCTAGATAGTTGAATCTCCAAAATAAATTCTAGACCAGGCCTGTACATGCAGCCTACCAAGCACCCTTGGACAGGGCACAGACTAAAAAAACAAAGTAATAAAATCACCACCACTGCCCTGAAAGCCTAGTGCCTCCATGGCTTACCATGACCATGAACTCCAACACTGTAGATGCTCCTCTAATCACCAAATCATTGATTAGTCCACCAGCATTCCTTTGCAGACCACAAAGATTTTTAATTTATCAGTGTGGGCCTTTCCCTTCTACAAGTTGCACAGACCTCTTCTAGATTTTCCTCTTGCCTTTCCGACTTAACTCCTTGGTCTGTCATTGAGCAATTGACTTTGTAGGGAAGCATATTATCATTTGATGTATATTTAACATATGCTCTACCTTTATTTACCGACTATATAATATTTGTATGCAATCCACCTGGTGAGGTTTGGGGCAACTTACAATATTTTTAAAATCATAAGATTAAAACATAAAAACAGGGCTTTTTTTCTCATAGAATGCTCAGAATGGCGTTCCGGCACCCTTTTTTTGCACACACACACAAAAAGCTTTTGCACAAGCTATGCTACTCCCTCTATTGGCTTTTAAAAGCTTATTGGCTTTCGAAAGCCAATAAGAATTGCTGCTGAGCGTGCCCAAAGACCTGGCCAGCAAACGTTGCACCGGCAAGTTGTCTGCAGTGAAGGCGAGTTGGCAGGAACTTTGCATCCCTCCCTGCTGTCCAACTACACCATCTCAACTAGGTAAGTAAGAGAGGACAAGGAGTGGGAGGTGGGTTCTATGGAGTCCATGTGCACTCCTTCCTTGTGTTCACCTGTGTTAGCCAGGCTGGTGGCCTACCTGGTGCTGGGCCTGTGCCCTGTGTGCCTAAGTGGCCGCCCTGCATCGCCTGGCCCACACTGCCTCTGCCCCGTGCAGCTCCACCATATAGAGTGGGCCCTGCTGCTCCCACAGCACCACGCTGGCTCTGGCCTGGGGGGCAGCCTGCCACCAACACCCCTCACACCCATGACTGCAGCAGCGCCGCCACCCTGCCCCCCCGCCTCCTGCACCTGCCAAGATGAGATTTCCTGCACCTTTTTTTTAAAGAAAAAAAGCAGGAATATGAGTAGGAATATGTGGAAAGAGGCCTTCCTTTAAACTGTATGGTGCCAGATCATAATGGGCCTTCTAGATTAACACCAACATCCTGAATTTGTATCAGAAATGATCTGAAACTAAGTGAATATCAAACAAAATTGATGTTATAGTTACATAAAACCTGGTCCCAATTAATAAACCTACTGCAGTATATTGTTCTAATTTAAGCGTTGTGATGTTTTTCAAAGGCAGAGCAAATATAATACATTGCAGTTGAAACATCATGAAGCATACTAAAATACTTACAAGTGTAGTTATGATTACAGGTAATTAGTGGAATTTATAGAAACTTGTTCTACTTCAAGTACAGGGTATCTTTCCTTTCCAAATCATCTGATATTTTCTTCCAAGTTACTTCTGCAAAATCAAATTAAATTCTTCTAAGTCTTGCTATTCACCTTATAGTCATACAAAAAATGATTTCACAGAGGATCTTGGTGCCACAAATCTTTTTAACACAGAAATTTGAACATAGGCAAAAATGTTTTCTCCAAATCTCACAACTGCTTCTTTTAGTTGGTTTTCTCTGCAAGCCATTTCTCATATGATTTCAGAATCAGAATAGAGCTGGAAGGGATCTTGGAGGTCTTCTAGTCCAGCCCCCTGTTCAAGCAGGAGACCCTATTTTATTTCAGACACGTGGCCATCCAGTCTCTTCTTTCACAGACCAATAGGATAAATAAAATTTTGCACCAATATGATTTTCTAGATAACTTTTTGTTAACTAACGGAGGTGTATACTTTTTAATTGTTTTTTCATTATTTCAGGAAACAGCTCAAATAATCCTTAGATCATTGATTAGAGAGATCATAAATGCTAATAATAATTTCATTCAGTTGGATTATATTTTTCTGTTATTTATTCTTTTGACTGAAGTAGTCTGACTAGCTTTTTATATTATATATATATCTGCCCACCTAGCAGTTCGAAAGCACGTAAAAATGCAAGTAGAAAAATAGGGACCACTACGGTGGGAAGGTAACAGCGTTCCGTGCGCCTTTGGCGTCTAGTCATGCCGGCCACATGACCACGGAGACGTCCTCGGACAAGCGCTGGCTCTTCGGCTTTGAAACGGAGATGAGCACCGGCCCCTAGAGTCGGAAACGACTAGCACACATGTGCGGGGGAACTTTTACTTTTACCTTTACCTATATATCATATATATCATATTATATATTAAGATGTTATGTTTGTCTGGATAACATCTTGTATTTTTTCATAGTAGAGATGATGCAGAAGTAGAAAGTATATCTTATATTAATTAAGATAAAATCATGAATTTAAAATAGTCTGTCTCATAATGGGATTTTAGGGAAATAGATCACGTTAACAAGGTGGCAGGTTGAGTTCCATCTGGTAAGTAGAGTAATCTGAAAATACTTTAACAAATATGAATGATTTTCAATTATTGAAGATGCCTTGTCCTAGTTTTAAGAGGGGAAAATATCTTATCAATGCTTAGCCAAACTCTTATTTTCCTGGGCTGCAGCTACCAAATGTCTGATAAATTTCTTCCATTTCAATCATTCCATTTTTCATAACAGAAACCTCTAATTTGCACGTACCATCTCCAGTTTTTTTAAGCAATGAATTATCCATTTTAACTGTACAGACTGGAATGATATACTAATGATAAAATATATTTTCTCTGAATAATATATTGTGAGTAAAGAAAATATTGAGAAATTGAACTTGGGTCAGTCATCAGGACCAGAAATTTACTCTTCCAAGCCTTTGGACTCATGCTGGAGCCCATCTTCAAGGAATCAGCAGCTCTAGCCCATCACTTCCTTTTAGCATATTCACGATCTCAATTTTCACTCTCCCAGCCAGAGGCAAGTGACCACCTCTCAGCACTCTACCTAGCTTTTGCTGGTTAGCAGCTTTTCTCCACATCCACCAGTTCTCTTTGTCCTAGTTCACAGAGGGATTCTACGTTTTCCACCATGCCAATCCCAGGACCATGAGTTCAGTCATCCCAGGGACCACAATGAATCTAATAGTCTCTGTGCGGGTTCTTGCTTTGAGCCTTATTGGCTTGGTAAGGCAAGTAGCTGGCATACCCCCTATTCTTGACCCATCCATGGGAAAACACCGTGGGTCATCTTAGTTTCCTCAGCCTCAGCCCCAGTCCCTCCACCACCTGGGCACCAGGTGCACCAGGTGCACCACAAGTCCAGCAATGCTGTGATGGTTCCCCTCAGCCATAAGGAGGGCGCCCCGATCCTGACCTTGGCTTTCATAGTGGTGACGTTTCCACTTACCATCTGGCTGACTTCCCCTTCACTGTCACTCTTGTAGAAGGTTTGACTTGCTTGGGTCGTGGTCAGAGTTCCCTCTTCCTCAGTGGACTGGGGAGAGAACTCAATAAACTGCTGCCCTATACATATTTACTCCATCAGTTTTGCTGGGGGCCTCTTCCCTTTGGGCTGATTGACAGGTGGAGGAGCAAAGGCTGTCTGTAGTACAAGACACTCAGCTGCTCGATTTTCCACAACAGAAAATGGCTGTTTACCACATAGGTAAACCCATTTCACCCCTTGACTGCCAACAGGTCATTGTCTAACAATTACACTCAGTATTTTTGTTTTGGGAAAACAATCTGCTCTGGCTAGTAGCTCCAAGAACTTGGCCTTGGTTGCTGTCTCCTCTCCAGTGGCAGATGGCTCTCATGGATTCCTAGCCTCCCCATATGCTAGGAATTTACTATCCCCCCTCCCATTTCTGTTTGACAAACTGCGAGCTGAAGGTTGAAGAAATGAAGAAAACAAGTCAACTTTGGCACAGTGCCATTTTAGAAAATTGATGAATGGTTGAGCAAGGTATTTTTATTCCTTGCCGTTTAATCATCATTATATTTATAACCATGATCCATTTGATTTGTATGGCTGCACATCTCATCTAAGTGACAATCTAAACTACATGTTACTTGCTTAGTTAAAAAAAAATCAAATGCATTTAGTGTCAGAGAATATATTTATGTATATTTCTGTTTATTATATACATATCAATTAGCATTATTTACACAGCTGTGTCAAAACTTAATAACAAAATTTTAGTGATCTTTTGTGCCAAAATAATGCAAACTGTGTGCTAATATTTCAAGATTAAACTTATTTTACTTTTTGAAGCCTTTTATCTCATCTCCAAGCAATTAGTAATAGTACAGCAGATGCAAGAAGAAATAAGTGGTCAATAACAAAGCCTTATTTCCTGTGTTGCAAAATATACTAGAGTAGAACTATTTTTCATTGAAACACTTATTGTAAAATCCTATTACTAAAACCAGGTGGAACATAAAAAGGTTAAAACTGAATAATTGTTACAATAGTTGCCATATGAACTGGATGGGGTAATGGCATTCTTGTAAAAAAGTCTCAGAAGGAGTGAGAAAAATACTAACGTAGATCTTGTAAAATGTTGGGCTGTTCTTCAAAGTGCTTCCCTGCAGTCCTTGAAATAGCAGAAGTATTTCAGCATAAGGTAAAGGTAAATGTTCCCCCGCACATGCGTGCTAGTCGTTTCCAACTCTAGGGGCCAGTGCTCATCTCTGTTTCAAAGCCGAAGAGCCAGCGCTTGTCCGAGGACGTCTCCGTGGTCATGTGGCCGGCATGACTAGACGCCAAAGGCACACGGAACGCTGTTACCTTCCCGCCGTAGTGGTCCCTATTTTTCTACTTGCATTTTTACGTGCTTTCAAACTGCTAGGTTGGCAGAAGCTGGGACGAGTAACAGGCGCTCACTCTGCTACGCGGCACAAAGGATTCGACCTGCCAAACTGCTGACCATTTGATCGACAAGCTCAGTGTCCTAACCCACTGAGCCACCGCGTCCCTATATTTCAGCATATTTCCCACTATTTTCAATGCTCTTTTACTTCAGTGATTAGGTTAGGAATGTTGCTACCTAACATGTTTAATGTGGAATTATTTAAAGAAAGTAACAGGCAAATTCCTTTACTTTTACTTGTCTTTTTACCAGATATCAATGGCTGGTAAGAAAAGAATCCACCAATTCTTCTTCTTAAGGTTATGCTAGAAGTGGGAAGGAAACAGTGAATTTTAGTAGGTGGCTAGACACGGTGGAATTAGCAATTGTTTAAACTTGCAATGATTTTGTACAACTGTTTGCACAGTTGCATTCATAGATTTTAAAGTACATATATCCTAGAATATTGTAATGTATTAGTACCACTAATCCCTTGTTTGAAAATAATTTTCAAATGATTGTTTTCGAACCTGCGGTGTAAAAGAGAAAAGAGCAGTAGGGAGAGAAAACACTCTTTGTAAGACTTGATTAAAAATGAGTGCCAAATGGTGGTTAGAAAACCTTTGGAAAGTTACTTTGAAGAAAGTCGCAGTTATTTTGGACATGTAGAGACATTGCTTAAGAGAAAAAGAAGAGGTGGTGCCTTCTTTGATGTTGTTTTGAATACCGCTATGCCTGAAAGAGACAAATGGCTCCAGACTGTTAACAGTTATAGCCACTGAAAATGAATAAATGCAGCCACATAAAAACAATCATCACCAATTGAAAATCAGCCTGTTTGATTCCAATTGTTTACTGGACTATAACTTTTAGCAATGCCTTCCAAATAAGTTATTGTCAAGAGTAACTTTTTGGTTTGTTTTTTTTTAACATTCTATGAAGGGACGCGGTGGCTCAGTGGGTTAGGACACTGAGCTTGTCGATCAGAAGGTTGGCAGTTTGGCGGGTCGAATCCCGAGTGCCGCGTAACAGAGTGAGCACCTGTTACTCGTCCCAGCTTCTGCCAACCTAGCAGTTCGAAAGCACGTAAAACTGCAAGTAGAAAAATAGGGACCACTACAGTGGGAAGATAACAGCGTTCCGTGCACCTTTGGCATCTAGTCATGCCGGCCACGTGACCATGGAGACGTCCTCGTACAAGCGCTGGCTTTTCGGCTTTGAAACGGAGATGAGCACCGGCCCCTAGAGTTGGAAACGACTAGCACACATGTGCGGGGGAACCTTTACCTTTTTTATGAAGAAAAGCAGGGCTTTTTTTCTCATAGAATGCTCAGAACGGAGTTCTGGCACCTTTTTTGGATGGAACCTTGTAGCATAGGCAAGGCGGGTTGTATGACATTTGTGAGTTCCGGCACCTTTTTCTTTTACAAAAAAAAAAAAAAAACACTGAAGAAAAGGTTTCAACAGTGAAACGTTTCCTGGTCTAGAGGGCTACATTTTCTTATTATCTGAAACATGCAATCTTATTATACACACTCAATGGAGCTCTCTTATTAATTCAGAAATCTTTCTGAGGCTCTTTTTCCCATTCCTCACATCTATCCCTGTGAAAACTAAACATCTGGTCTTTCATTCAGCTCAAGCCAAAATGGTTATGGAGGGGAGTGTCACCAACCAGCAAGGTAATGTTCAGCAATATGAGTTATAAATTTCAGCCTCTGTGTCATCAACAGTACTGCCAAGGAGGTGTTGTTTATAATTAGATGTTGTATATAATTTATCTAGGAAAGATTACATACTACATTCCAAGTGGGCTGGGGATGAGATGAAGGTTGACATATTATTGAAAACACAACAGTTTTCAAAGCTTCATCATCCCCTAGTTGCAGATATGATGAATACTGTATTTTAATGGGCTTTTTTTTTAAAAAAAAAAAAATTGTATAGGAGATACAGTCTTATAGACCCATCACACAAAATGAAGTATTGTGATTGGCTTTAATTCTTCCAGTCAGCAAGCTTTTGAGCGGGTTTGTATGCTTTGATATATGAATTAGTGGAGATAACTGGTTTTTCATTGAATAATAAAAAATATATATGTTTTGTTACTACTGGTACTAGTACATTATTGATCTCTAAGTCTGGATTAACACATACAGAGATGGCTTCCGGTTTGCGTGTATGGCGCTTTCAGATGCGCAGCGAGAGCTCCCTCCCTGCTGTCCGATCTTTCTTCATTGGAGGACCCTGAAAAGGGTCAAAAGTAGCCCTAGAGGGTTGACCACCACAAGGAGGCCCTCCTGTGATCGTGGAAGGGCAGCAGCCCTCCTCTTGAATCCAGAGCAGCTCCTTTTGGCTCGAAGAAGAGACTGGCCATTAACATGGCTGATCATTAAGCCGTTCCCTGCCAAAAACCAAAGCACCATCTAGTGCAAAAAAGCAATCTGGAGGACCTGGGTGAGACCTTTCCTTTTTTTATCCTGCTAACTGCCTGCTTATGGGACTTTTCTGAAAATTTTCTCCCCCCCTTTTTTTGTATACTTGGGGGAATAACATTTTAAGCCTTAAAGCGAAGAAAGAAAAAGAAAAACACTATCTGATCAAGCAAAGAAACTAAGCAATCTTATTTCTACCTATTAAAAAGCTTATACTTTTGTGGGGATATACTACCCTATTTTCTGTTTAAGATGTGAACTAAGGAAAAACGAATGGACTAATTATATAAAAGCTTTATATTAATTTGGGAAAAAAAAGATTTTTACAACTTATTCTATATGCTACTGATGACATCCTGTGGCTAGATTTGGAATTGCAAGTAAATATTTTGCTTATTCTGACAGTTGACTAAATAACAAAGTTGTCCTTGATATTATCTTCAAAGACAAGTGTGGGAACACCTGCCACTGAAAACAACCTTTAAGATCATTGGAGGTGGAAAATTACTGACTTCTATTAAAATAGCCTCCATGGAAGACTTAGCTGTAAACACTAATGAAATGGTTAACTATATGAAATAAAATGAAATTCAATTGTGAAAAAAGTAAGGTTCTACATTTAGGCAGGAAAAATCAAATGCACAGGTATAGTATAGGTGGTACCTTGCTCAATAGTAGCAACTGTGAGAGAGATCTCGGAGTCCTAGTGGACAATCACTTAAATATGAGCCAGCAGTGTGCTGCAGCTGCCAAAAAAGCCAACACAGTGCTAGGCTGCATTAAAAGAGGGATAGAATCAAGATCACATGAATTACAATGCCTTGGTAAGGCCACACCTGGAATACTGCATCCAGTTTTGGTCACCACGATGTAAAAAAGATGTTGAGACTCTAGAAAGAGTACAGAGAAGAGCAACAAAGATGATTGGGGGACTGGAGGCTACAACATATAGGGAACGGTTGCTAGAATTGGGTATGTGTAGTTTAATGAAGAGAAGGGTGAGGGGTGACATGATAGCAGTGTTTCAATATCTCAAGGGCTGCCACAAAGAAGAGGGAGTCAAGCTATTCTCCAAAGCACCTGAAAGCAGGACAAGAAGCAACGGATGGAACCTAGTCAAGGAGAGAAGCAACCTAGAACTAAGGAGAAACTTCCTGACAGTTAGAACAACTAACCAGTGGAACAACATGCCTCCAGAAGTGGTGAATGCTCCAACACTGAAAGTTTTTAAGAAGAGACTGGACAGCCATTTGCCTGAAATGGTATAAGGCTTCCTGCCTGCCTTAGCAGGGGGTTGGACTAGATGACCTCCAAGGTCCCTTCCAACTTCTTCTTCTTCTTCTTCTTCTTCTTCTTCTTCTTCTTCTTCTTCTTCTTCTT
>JAKJMR010000173.1:1228650-1256492 GCA_024449315.1 Daboia siamensis
TTATTATTATTATTATTATTATTATTATTATTATTATTATTATTATTATTATTCCACCACTTAATTACAAATTGATTTTGGACACAATCTTGGCTATAACTGAGCAAACTAAAGCCAAATTGCATGATAAACCTGACAACTTAAAGCCACCCGACCAAACTTTGATCTTAAATGATGAACTGACAACCAAAAACAAATAGAAGAACTGGAAATTAACACTGAAATAGGAGACTTCAAAGAGGAAAAAACTACAAAACTTACAGTTCAAAAAACAGCAATACCCGAAGAAAGCAACATTAATAGTGAAGATATCAAAGGCCTTCAAATACAGTATGTTGAGGATTTAGCTAATCAATGATAACAACATTAGCTACTACGTTCTACCTAACCCAGATGGAAATGGAACAAGAAGTACAGCAAACATCAAAAACTGAGCAATTAAAAGCAATATTTCAATGATTATAAAGGGGACACCAGCTTGGCAAAACTGTCATTTGGATGGTCTCTGTGGATTCAAATAAGAGGTGGAGGAAGAAAGGGAGACACATTTAAAAATTTAGAAACACTACGATGGAAGCTTGATTGGCACAAAAGGGAGGTCAGAGAGAGTCAGATACAAGCACTGGAGTTCCTTTCCAGTTCTTTGTGTAACAGTTATCAAAACTATGTAGACTGTTATTCTTATTTTTACTGCAAGAGGTATGCTAATACACATATGTACCAGTGAGTGAATTTTCTTAATATTCAGTACAAATGCAATTATTTAACACCATAGAATAACAAAAAGATTTGGAAGCTGTTACTGGAACCCATATGCAGAATTTGTATTATGTGAAATGAGCTAAAGAGAAGCTTGAAAGCTTAGTTGAGAAATTGTTTATTGTTAGTCATATATCCGCTGTTCACCTTGCATCACTGATTCACTAAGCACTGAGGGTTGATTTTAATGTAATCTGATTGGATCTTCTTCCTCTTTCAATTATTTTCATTTTCATTTGTCTTTACCAGGTTAAGAAAACTTAGGTTATACTGTTGTATCTTTCAGCTTCATTTTAATTATAACATTATTGTGTTTATAATATATTTATAATATTATAGTTTCAGTTGTAATTATAACATATTGTGTAAGTAAGGTGTTTAGAATTTGCTACATGACATTAGTATTGATGAACTAGGCATTGGCCTATAAAAGTTTATACTGCAGTGTTTTGGATGCCAATGAGAAAAAAAATGCACTTCTATAAAAAAATATGCACATATCCTCACCCAATAATGACATTTCTGCTCCATTTCCATTTATCACTTGCAGAACTAGGATAAAATTTGAAGTAATTTCGCTATAAAGGTAGTAATGTAAATTCTAGTTAAAAATAATAAAATTTAAGATTTCATGGGTTTTTTTTGCTTTATAACTATTGCATATGATTGACAACTGGCTTTCATTATCAAAATTATGTCAATCAACCAAATAAGTTTGTTATCTTCTTCCACTAGGTTCATTTTAACTAGTTATTTATCTTACTAACATTCTAATAAATCATGTGCTTATCTAAAATGTACTACATGGTCTCCTAATTAATATGCCAATCACATTATGTAGATCTATCATTTTTTTCTTCAAGGCAAGTATTAATAAAGTAGATTTTAGGAGACAATATGTCACAATAGTATATGTAGCACAATTCTGAATTTAAACAAAAGCTGAAGCTATTGTTTATTCCAATTAGATAAGAACAATTGCTCAAATATTTATTGACAATATAAGAAGTCTTCAAAGCAGCCATTTCTATAAAAGAATCTGTATTTAATCACTGTGAAATATCCCTTGAAACTGTAATATTTTTATGCCAAGAGACTGCATATATTAAAAAAGAAAATTAAACTATGGTTGTTGTATTCTTCTAGTAGAACAATGTTGCACAATGATGCAATATTTATCAGCCATCCTAAAATACGTAAGAAAGCATCTTTATGGGAAGTCTGCTAGCACGGCCCTAATCCATGGAAAGGATTTCCTCAAATTTAATGTAACTTATTTCCAAATAATTGTCCTTTGGATAGTAACTTATATACAAGGAGGAACAGTTACATTTTTCCTGCTAAAGCACTAAAATGCATTTAATTTCATTCTGTTTTTTCCAGTGCTGGGTTAGATATATTGCAAGTCATCCAAAGCTTGGAATAAGCCAAAATAGTAATTTGTGTGGTCAGCCATCCAGAAGCTTTTTTCATCACATAGCTGGTAGAAAATATTTTCTCCTTTCCATTGACAGGGCATTGAAAAGTCAGGAATGAATACAGCCTAATGATGAACAAAAGAGACTTTTTTCAATTTTAATATGCTGCGAATTGCTATTTTCCACTGCTTTCTGCTGACATAAGATGATGAAACACAAACATGATGTAACATGGTGCAATTCCTTTGATAATAATATGGCTGTTACTCAGAATTATAAACTGTTTACAACAGAAGAAAAGTATTTTTGCTAATTCTTGAGCTTCAGCAATTAATAGCAATTCTGATATTTTAAAAAGATATAGACATATAGTCATATAGGTATGAGAACCAGTATGATATAGTGCTAGAAAAGGATACCCAGATTCTAGTCCTTCTTAGCCTGGCTATGACTTTGGGCCAGTATTTCTCTCTCAGACCTAGACCAGGAAATTGAAAAAGTCTGTCTATCAACATGTACTGGACCAGCAGGTTAGATTATGGTCAATAATCTTCAGTAAAAAGGCCGTTTTCTTTTTTTCTTTTTTTAAGACAAGTTTTATTAATTTTCTAATTTTACATCCAAATATTTATGAAGCAGTGTGGTGGTTGGTTGATCAAAAATTAACAATAACAAATAACAAAATCTTTTGTGATCAGCTCAGGTTACATCAACAAGAGTTCCCTCTCCAGTTCCCTTAATTACAATAACATAATCAAATTAATACGTTTCTAATTGTGACACAATCAATTAGAACAATTTTCAATATATTTTCATTCATACATATCCAAGTCCTGTTGTTAAATTTTACCTAATTGCAATACAGTGTTCCAAAATAGCCTATAGTATTTAGAAAACTGAATTTTTTGGTAACCCACATTTTCCCTATTTGATTATATACTAATTATCATGTCTAAAATACAAACATTGTTCATTTCAGTGCATTCTTATTTTATACAAATATATTCTGTTTATCATCCTAATAGTTCATCAATTATTGAAAAGAATATCGTTTGTTATATCATTCCAAATTCTATGATATACTTCAGAGTTATGTTCTAGTAGCTAGTTTTCTTTTCCCTTAAAAAACTAAAAACTAAATCTAAAATCAGTTTATATGTTTTGAAGATTTCCCTTGATCCATTTAAAGAAAATTTTAAGCTCTGTCATTAGAAATCCCAGCAAGTAGGTAAGAGGTCATGTCCATTGTTTTGGTTGTTGTTTGGTTGGCTAGATTCTCAATGTAGTGAGAAGGCCTTTGGCATCCTTCATCTTAGTGTTGCTTTCTTCGGCTTCTGTTGTTTTTTGGATTGTAAATTTTGTAATTGGAATCAAGATTTGGGCATCAAGGTCCTCAGTAGATTGTATTTGCTGTTCTTTAGCGTCCCCTATTTTGATGTTAATTTCCTCCTCTTCGTTTGGTTTTTGAATTGTCAATTCATCAGTTAAAGTCACATTTTGGTTTGGTGGATTTAAGCTGTCAGATTTATTTTGCACTCTGGCTTTCATTTGCTCAGCCACTGCCAGGATTGTTTCAAGTATGAGTTTATAGACAAGTGGTGGAAAAAATTCTTCCATTTCTTTGATGTTTACAGATAGTTGTTTTGTGGAGGCTGTTTTTAATAAAAGCCAATAAATGTACACCTCCACTATTCCTAAAAGTTGTTTTGCCAGGTGTTGCCAGTTCTTATCTTTAAATATAATGTCAAGGTCAAATCTGAAGTTGAGCCAAATCTCAGAACAGAGAGAAGGTTTGCTTGCTGTATCAGGTTTCACCACAAGATGTCCTCACAAGCCTGTAAAATCTTTTCCAAACTTATAAAAATCCATTTTTTTTTCCTTTTTGGCCTTCTTTCACAGCTTAAAAGGTAGATAGGATAGTAGGTTCCTGTAAAAATAAGGATTTTTTAATAGCCCAAGAGTTCCAAAAGTACAAATACAATTGCTTGATTATTCAGTGAATAATTTCCATTTCTTTTAAGGCTTTAAAATTTTAATTCCCCAAGTAAGTAGTCACCGCTCTTTCAAAAGGGGGAGAGACAATTTTCAGAAAAGTCCCACAGGAAAGTAGTTAGGGGAGTAAGAAAGGTACGATCTCACCTAGATCCTCCAGATTGCTTCGTTGTGCTTGATAGCGCTTTTGGCTTTCAACAGTGAACAGCTTAATGATTTACCATTTTAATGGCCAATCTCTTTTTCTTCGGGCCAGAGGAGGTGCTCTGGATCAAGCAGAGGGCTGCCGCCCTTCTGCAATCACAAGGAGGGCTTCCTCATGGTGGTCGCCCCTCCAGGGTGACTTTTGACCCCTTTTCAGGGTCCTCTGAGGAAGATAGATCGGATGACGGGGAGAGGGTTCTTCCCGCATGTCCGCTGGCGCCGTGCACGCAAACCGGAAGCCCCAATAAAAAGGCCTTTTTCATGAAGTTTGACTGAGCATGATACAACACAGAGAGGCCCTGGCAGACAGACAGACAGAGAACAGACAGATAATATATATACAAGACTATTATATACCAAGTACCTGAATTAACAAATCACTTTCTGCCTGAGCAGGAGGTTGGATTAGAAGACCTCCAAGAACTCTGTTATTTGTTATTCTGTTTTATAATTACCGTACCATATAATTATTGTACAGTAAAGTATAGATTTTTATATTATATAAAGCATGCTATTATGATAATAAAGCACGGAAAGACATTACAATATATAGGTTAATATCCCACGGTAACCTCTTTCTTCCCCATATATATAATGAATAGGAGCTAGAAATCTCCATAAGTAAATAATAAATACACTTAATGTCTTTAGAAATGTTTATAAGTATCTTACCTTTATAAATGAAATCCATAGAATATAACACAATAGTACAATTCATCAATTTTCTCCTAGAATACTATTTTGCTTAATTAATTTTGCTTTCCCAAGTGATAGAGAAAATCTACTATATTAAATCAGACAGACTTAGTTTAAACATTTCCTTTCATTAAACAAAGTTTGACTGGCAATGTAACATAATTCATTTGCACTGTTCTGCTGGTTTAGAGCCAGATTAGGACTTAACTAATGTGGCTCTGACAAAAAAATATACCAGTATGAAATATCTGAATATGTTCTTCAGATCTAAGTAGAAACTAAGGAAGTATAACATTAGACTTCAGGTAGAGGGAGTCATTAACACTAGCCTGAACCATCAATTAACTCTGATGATACAAGATGACCTATACCTCTTTATGTGATAAAGGCTCAGTGTCTAATACTTTTTTTAAAAAGAGGCAGAGGTTCTGCAGGGAAGAAATCCAATGTGGCACTATTGCAATGTGTTTGTGATTAGAGTTATTAAAAATCAGGAATTATAACTTAAATGCTAAAAATTGTGGAAATTATTTCAAAGAGCCTTTGTTTGAAAATGCATTTTATTAGAAGAAGTAGAAGAAACAGTACAAAAATATAATGCCATTTGTGGGAAGAATTGTGTGGTATTGGCAGCTTTGGTCTTTTGATATTATGTGTGTCTGTATGATACACTGAGCTATAAGCTACCTAACTATGTTTTATTGTAATATCTTATGTGAAAATAACCTATGTGGTTACTTAATGACTCAGTATGTAGTGTGCAACCAGAATAAGCAGCTATTGAGAAAACATGGTTAAATTAGCTATTGTTAAATATACTATATAGAGAGAGGCAATGTTGTTTCTTCTTCTGGTTTTGGTTGTTCTAGTAAAGAAAGATTTCTCTTTGCTATATCACCAACTTTTCTAAAAACCGAAAGGCAAAAAAAGAGCAGTGTGGGGGGGGAAAAAAAGTTTCTCTTACCCCATTTTGATTTTTGAAATATCACAAAAGTGAGAAAACATCAAGTTTAATTTTCTCTGAATGGCTTAAAATAATTATTCATATATATATATATATATATTGCCCTACATTTATTTGGACAATATCCAGAAAATCTTGAAGAAAGTCTTGGAGAATTTAACCTAATGTTAAGCAGAGTCTTTATAGCAAAAGACTGGCTGTCCAGTCTCTTCTTAAAAACTTCCAGTGTTGGAGCATTCACCACTTCTGGAGGCAGGTTGTTCCACTGGTTAATTGTTCTAACTGTCAGGAAGTTTCTCCTTAGTTCTAGGTTGCTTCTCTCTTTGATTAGTTTTCATCTGTTGCTTCTTGTCCTGCCTTCAGGTGCTTTGGAAAATAGTTTGATTCCCTCTTCTTTGGGGCAATCCCTGAGATATTGGAACACTGCTATCATGTCCCCCCTCGTCCTTCTCTTCATTAAACTAGACATACCCAATTCCAGCAACCATTCCCTATATGTTTTAGCCTCCAGTCCCCCAATCCTCTTTGTTGCTCTTCTCTGTACCCTTTCTAGAGTTTTAGTCTTTAGGTAAGATGAGAAAATAACAGATATAAATATCAAAAAGGAAGTTTATAAATTGAGAGCATAACTATTAGTTATGTTTTTGCAAGACCTGAAACTAATATAGAATAATTGATGAAGAAACTAAATGAATTTGGAACCTTAGCAGGCTTTAAGATAAATAAACAGAAAGCAACAGTATTTGTTAAGAATATGACCTCTCAGGATTGTGAAATATTGACTAAAAAGTGGGTTTCTTAAGATGGAGAAAAAGGTGAAATACCTAGGGACTATATTGACAACTAAAAATACTAAACTGTTTCAAAATAACTTTGTGCCTATTTGGAATGATATTAAAAAAGACTTATTAAGATGTGACAAATTGCAACTATTGTTATTGGCTAGAATCTCTGTAATTTAAGATTACTATTTATCAAACATGTTTTTTCTGTTTCAGATTTTACCAATACTTATAACTGATATTCCATTTAAACAATGGTAGATGGATATTTATATGGCAAGGGAAAAAATAATAATTAGATATAAACTATTGCAAGATGCTAAGGAAAGAAAAGAGGGACGCGGTGGCTCAGTGGGTTAGGACGCTGAGCTTGTCGATCAGAAGATCGGCAGTTTGGTGGGTCAAATCCCGAGTGCCATGTAACAGAGTGAGCGCCTGTTACTTGTCCCAGCTTCTGCCAACCTAGCAGTTTGAAAGCACGTAAAAATGCAAGTAGAAAAATAGGGACCACTACGGTGCGAAGGTAACAGCGTTCCGTGCGCCTTTGGCGTCTAGTCATGCTGGCCATGGTGATGTCCTTGGACAAGCGCTGGCTCTTCAGCTTTGAAACGGAGATGAGCACCAGCCCCTAGAGTTGGAAACGACTAGCGCCCATGTGCGGGGGAACCTTTACCTTTACCTTTAAGGAAAGAAGATGGTTAGACTTACCAGATATGAAATTATATTTTGATCCCCTTCTGACAGGCTTGTATTCTTTGATATCTATCTGTCTGATAGATATCTAGGAGAAACAGCTTTTCCTTTCATTGACCTATTTTACAGCTGTATCATATGTGCATACAGTATCTACACAAGTAAGTTATATTGAAGTACTACAGGATTCCAGATTGTAAATCATGGTGTAACTATTCAAGTAAAAAAAATAGGATAGAAAAGATAGTTTCTTTTTAATATTTCTCACTGATTTGATTCACATAGCATAATATACTATTGTAATGTTTGATTTTGTTTTATTATTTATGAACCCAAGATTTTGGGTTAAAAATAGTGACTTATGGCTTATTTGTCTTAGCTTATCCACAACAGTAAACTATTATTTTTATTTTTATTTTAATCATGCAATAGCTGTAATAACAATTATAATGAAGCCATAATTGAAATGTATCCATACATTGTGCAGAGTGGATAGATTCATTATGTACCATGCCATGACTTCATGCATTTTGCTAAATAATTAGTTGTTTTACCATAGGTTTTGAGTAAAATACAACCAAAATGCAATCAAAAATACAAAATAAATAAATCATGATTTGTAAACCATAGCCATATTTTATAAGCTAAAACCAAACAATGTTAAGACTGTGCAATGCATATGCCTAGGCTGTGAAATATACACAAAATCATAAGTAAAATCAGGGCTTTTTTTCTCATAGAATGCTCAGAACGGGGTTCCGGCACCTTTTTTGGATGGAACCTTGTAGGGTAGGCAAGGTGGGTTGTATGACATGTGTGAGTTCTGGCACCTTTTTCTTTTACAAAAAAAGCACTGAGTAAAATAACAAATGATTTAGCATAGTGTGAGCTTTAACAGTGATCTATAGTTAGGCAATTTGTGATGTTTTTAAATCATTACTTATAGCTAGCTAGATTGCTGGCATGTTGCATGTCACATATGTTTGCAGACTGTTTTATCCTATGCCAAATGAGTGAAAAAATAAATAAGTGGCATAATGTAAGCAAATTCTTCCTGACATTCTTATACCATTTATATTTTTGTTGCCATGGCATATACATATAGTATAGTACACATTTATGTGTTACAGTCAAGTTTTGTGTTATTTTATTGCCATTGCATATGTATGGAATGGAATAATTGCTAATTTTATTTACAATCATAATAATCAACTTGTTTTCAAAAAGCAAAACTGAAATCATGCACTATGTTGCAGATGTTAAGCTGGAGGATTTTTGCATTTCTATTCTAAATGCAAGTGGCAAATCAACAGAATTTACTTTTGTGAAAGGCACAATGTGAAAAGGAGTAGTACATAGAGTGACAGTCTCTATTTTTAAATTGCTGTGTACCACGGCAATGATTCACAACTTTATATGACTTACATATGTACTTCCAAATTCTTATAACAATGTGACTATTTTTATAGAATTGGTTTGTCTATCAAAGTAAAATATGTCTAGAAATTAAACCTGAAGAATGCAATATGATGTCAATTGATGTTTCAATGAGAAATAATACTCTCATAGTTGTTGGGATACTAATAAGATGTGTGTCATAGAGAAATGGAAATGAATGAACAAACGAGTTGTCAATTTTAGCTTTACCCTATGATAAGGGCATGGGTAAGAAAGATGACATGTAAGATTGATCAGTGTACTTTGCATGTCTTTTCGATAGTCAACTTTTTCGTTTCTTTCATTTAGGATTTTTTTTTTTAAATGAAATTTATTGTCAAGGATCAGGGTAGTTTTCAATAAAAATGTTCATAGTAAAATACTAAATGAAAATCTCACTGCATAGTTTTCTGTTAACTACAACTCTCTACTTCCAATATTGAGATTTTGCTGTTGCTTTTACAGAGGATCATGCCTGTAACATCAGTGAAATTTAAAATCAGCATCTATGAGATAAACATTGGATAATGTTATTTAGTAGAATGAAATACTAAATGAAAAGGCTTTGAATGGTAATATTGGTTTAAATGTTTACCACTGACTCTAATAGCAACCCAGCAAAATATAATTCATACAGATGATCAAATCTCTGTCATTGATGACATTTTCAAATGTATATAAAACCCTTTGGTAAACAGCATACCAAATTATTTTAGATTAAAGGTTAAAATAACACGCTATAATGAACTCCAGGGGATGGTCATATGAACAAGATCTTTTTTGATTGCAGCACAGAGGTAATGGTCATATGAGCAAAAAAAGGTGGACAAATGAGCAAAATTCTTTTGTTGATAAAAGGTGTTCATATGAGCAAGATCTTTCTTGGCTGCAGCACACAGGATTTGTTAAAGCAATTCTTGAAATTGCTTTCTAAATCCTCTGTGTTGCAATCAAGAAAGAATTTGCTCATATGAACACCTTTATTCTTCAGAGATCCATGGCTAATTAACAGATGTTGAGCAAAGTGCAGGCTCATTAAAAAACAAAAACATATACATCTGTCCTTGAAATACATCAGTCCTTGAAACCAGACCTTTTCCCCAAAATATTTATAATAACTAAAAACCATATTGGTGCATGTCAATGAAGTATCTTTATATTTACAATTTGCAAGTTTATTTTGTTTTTCTGGACAATATTGACTGGATTAGAATATTATACCAAACCATAACCACATTTAGTGAACTGCAGCATATATGCTTCATTAATGGTTAAGAGTATCATATTAGCCCAGAGATAGGCATGTGTGACCATTGTGGGTAATCAATGAGGCATTGAAACACAGAGAGTGTTAGAGTGGAGGCAAAGACTATAATAAATCGAACAAAACACTGATATTATACATTTGGGCAGATCTATTGTTTTATGAAGGGACGTGGTGGCTCAGTGGGTTAGGACGCTGAGCTTGTTGATCAAATGGTCAGCAGTTTGGTGGGTCGAATCCTGAGTGCCGCGTAGCAGAGTGAGCACCTGTTACTATTCGTCCCAGCTTCTGCCAACCTAGCAGTTTGAAAGCACGTAAAAATGCAAGTAGAAAAATAGGGACCACTACAGTGGGAAGGTAACAGCACTCTGTGCGCCTTTGGCGTCTAGTCATGCCAGCCACATGACTGCGGAGATGTCCTTGGACAAGCGCTGGCTCTTCGGCTTTGAAACGGAGATGAGGACCGGCCCCTAGAGTTGGAAACAACTAGTATGCATGTGCGGGAGAACCTTTACCTTATTATTTTATGAATGAGGCTTCAGGTTGAGTATACATGTGACATTTTATAAGTCTTACTTATATGTCTTTTGCATTGGTTTACTCTGAAAATGCATAGTAAATTGCTCCTCATTTTAGTGGTTTCTTTGAAGTTGAATATTATGAATTATGGAGGATTTAAAAATAGATCCAGGATAGACCCAAAGTGTAGTTTTTAGAAATTTTAGTTAAACTGATACAATAATCCTTATATAATATTTTCCCTAGAGAATGTTGATGAAAAATGCCAGATCACTCAAGTATTGCCTATCCAATATATAGTCTGTGTTTTCCTGATGTACACATATAGCTGATAAGACAGAAAATAAAGGTTGTTCTGTTAATATAATATGTTTTGTAAATATTAGGTCAATCAACTAGTTAATGAGACAAAAGAACTGTAAACCATTTATTATCAAAAAGGTACAGTAGAAAGAAATATCTGAACTAACTCTGACAATAATTTAGTTTTTAATTGCTACATTAGATATTTCTGAAAATGCATGTTTTAATTGTACAGATCCTGAACTATTAGGTATGAAGAGAATTAGTTTTCTGCAACTTCTTGTCTTTGCTTTTCAGTCAGGTTAATTTTATAAATTACATTTCAGAATTTAGCAAGAGATGGGGGAGCTCTCAAATAATTGGAAATATCATTGTATAGGAAAATCCAGAGAATAAAAGGCTTGCTTTGCCTTAAAAATGTTCACTGGATATATATCTCAGTTCTGTAGCATTTTGAACCAGAATTGAAATGACTACATAAAATTATATAAAAATATTTTACATTCTTTTTCAAAAGTAAATCAGATGATCTTCAGCTATGTTTATTTTCAATAAATGTGCTTCAGAGTAGTAGCATTAGAAATACTTGATATTCATTCATTCATTCATTCATTCATTCATTCATTCAGCCTTAGAACATTTCTTTTTTAAAAAAAAACACTTTTACTAAAAGACACACATTTTTGTGAACTGCAGCTCAGTTCATCAGATGCTCATGAAAGTTCATGAGCATTAAAAACATCTATTAACTGAAAAAAAAATACCATAGCACTTTTGCTACCATAGACTAAGATGTTCACTCCAAGAAAGTATTCAAACAACTCTAATGGGAATGGATTATGCATACTAAGTCAATACAAATGTTTTCATATATTTCATATTAGATCATAAAGTGATCTAATCCTGATGAGTTCAGAAAAAATAACACCACAATTTTAAACACATATTTATCAACATTATTTATTTGCAAACAGTATAAATGAAGTAATTTTCTCTTTGTTTTCAATTTCAGCAGGAAAGGAGTCCTGAACATTCAAGAAATAAAGGTATTGTTCATCATTAACTAGAATAAAACAAGTATTTGCTCTCTGCCCCTTTTAAATCAGTATGAATAAAAGATAAATGTTACAATTATGATATTACACATTAAGTACTGCAGAATAATGTGAGTTTTATTTTAAAAATACGTAAATACATAAAGATACCAAAAATGTTTTTAAGGGATTATTAAATGTTTATTTCTGGATTTTAAACATTCTTCTGTGCTGTATTTTGTATGTATATATAAGTTGTTTATTATTTCCTTTAATTCATAATTTAGATGTATAAAAACTGCCCCCAAATAGCATTGACTCTGGCCATAATCACTGTTTCTTCTGTCAATCCTATCCAGTCTGGATTTCTTTGTATCTGTGTGAAATAATATAGCATTATTTCATAATTTGTTTCCCAAATCTACAACAAATAAGAAACATAGATATTACATTTCATATATGTATGATGATATTATATACATTGTATGCAAGAAAAATAACACCAAAAGACGAAACAGATTTAGTTTAGCAATACTTATTTAAAAATGGTATGGTGACATATGTAACTGATAAAGTATTCCATAAAATGAAGCATATAAGATATTTGTACTGACCTCATTATATTCATCTGATTCACTTGAATTAGTATACCATGCTTATAATAGAGTTTTGTATATCTTTGCTCTCTTCTAGTGATCATCTGGATTTTTGTATAGTAGCTTTAATGTAGGTAAAATATTTTGTTGCCCCAAAATAGAATAGAATAGAATAGAATAGAATAGAATAGAATAGAATAGAATAGAATAGAATAGAATAGAATAGAGCTGGAAGGGACTTTGGAGGTCTTCTAGTCCAGCCCCCTGCTCAAGCAGGAGAACCTATACCAGGGGTCAGCATCCTGAAATGGTGGGTGAAAGAGCCACTTGGAACCAGTTCCCTCACAAAATAAAAAAAGGTTTTATAAAGCAGTACTAATACCTCGCGTGATCTTGACTCTATGTCTCTGTTTATACAACCCAGGATTGTATTAGCTTTTTTTGGCTGCTGCTTCTGCACACTGCTGGCTCATGGTTAAGTGATCGTCCACTAGGACTCCAAGGTCCCTACCACAGTTACTGTTTTTAAGCCAGGTCTCACCTATCTGTACTTGTACCTTTGATTTTTCTGGCCTAAATGGACATTGTATTGCAATGTTGAAAGATAATGTATATGCAGCTTAGAGTTGTATTATGGCCCCTTGACTTCTCTGAGCTTTTTTTTTGCAGACATTTCACTGCCAGTCTAAAAAAAAAACATCATCAGTGTTTGTTGGCTGTTTATAAATAGCAGCTTATTCCTACCAGCAGGGTATTGTTGCTTATTTGATTTATTCCTCTTTATTTAGGTTTGGCTTTGCGGGTGTGTGATAAGGGATGATGTGCTCATGGCTGTTTGCCCTTTGTTTCAACTCTGTACCTTTTGAATGATGTATAAATGAAATTTATTTCTACATGTTTACTGATGGTAATTTGTCAAAGCATCGAGCTTCTAGGAATCATCTTGCATTTTTAGAACTAACTTCTAAAATGTGTAGCTGCTTATGTGAAATTATGCACATTTTTAATCAAGCTGGTAGAGTAAATCACTTGTATAAACAAGTCACAAACCTTCTCTTCCATATCAATAATAAAACAACTGCAAGAAGAAAATCAACCTCAGGAATCCAGCAGAACATAATTTAGATGAATAGATACATAATATTACAGATTAGTATATTTCCTGTTTTTGTTCTCATTTGTTTCTGAATGCATTTAATATTTACATTCTTAGGATTTGCCAAGAAATTCCATTCTTCCCAATAATAACAGCAGTTTGACTTGTACATTTTATCCCTCATAAGTGCTCTTGAACATATTTGATATTCATTAGCAATGGTGGAGAAATCACGCCCAACTAATGTGAAGCCAACTGAAGTCTTTGAGAAGCCCTCCACAAGTAATAAAAATTTTCTGCTGAACTGTTTTGTGAAAAACCAAACAGGACATATAATAGAATTGTTGAAGACCAAGTGGAATTTCTGTAATTCAATATATCAAGTTCACTTTGGTTTCAATACAAAAAGTGTTTTCATATTTATGGAAATGGAAAGTTTTCTAAGTCAGTGAGTGGGAAACTCATGCTAACCATATGCTCAATAGGACACTGATACCTACAAGAAATTAATGGATTTGCATAAAAAACAGGTTAGGACTAGTATTATAAGTCTTCACGTTCAACCATTTGTTAAATCAGATATTTTTCTCTGAACTACCATGAAGCTTTCTAAAAAAAAAAAAAAAAATGAAAACTTAAGTTTTAGAAAGAAATACAGATTTGTAGAGAATATGCCATACATCATCCAAATTTGTTTGCCTGTAATGAGATCTGACAAATGCCATTAGATTATTGGAGTGTATTTGAAGTGATTTTTTTTATTCTAACATTTACAGATAGAATTGGATAGAGGACTGGTATCAATTAAGTTTATAGAAATTTCAAACGTACCGCATTTGGATTTATTAGATACAGAGATTCAACAAGGAAATAACATCTTAAATCCCTATCTATCTTGATAAGAGTATTTACAAATAATTTCTCTTTTTTATGTGGCCTGGGCAATAAAAAAGTTCGGTTTTTATACAATATTCTTTTATTGTACCCAGCAATTTATTATTTGCAATTTATTATTGCAATTTATTATTTATTCTGGAAAATAATGGTTCATAAAACTTGCTAAAACTTTAGAAATATGCGAGTTTGGGGAATATACAGAACTCTTGAGCAACTCCCAAAGAGGTTATTATTCAGAAACAAAATTCTAGCTGTATATTTATACTTCAGTTTTCTCTTTAAAAATAGTAAACAATTTATCCCAAATATAAACTCAAAATTCATATACAACAGCATGTATCTAATTAGATATCTGCAGCTGTCCAAATATTACAATTTCCTAGGTTTTGAAAATATATAGTTTCATTCAGTTTGTAAACGTTTTATAATTCCTTTACCAAAAGCATAAATCTTACTTAGATTTGTTAGCTTACTATTCACCAGTATCCAGTTATTCTAAACATATTTGTGTCCTTTTCTCTTACCAATGTCTTTTTTCTATATCTACTGTTTGAAATTAAATAATATTGATTGTTTGAGCAAATACTGTCCATGAAAGGAAGGTTTGCCTGTCCATTAAGGAAAAGTTTCTTGTTAACACTTTCTGAAAAAATGATGTTTATTTGTATGTGTGTACATGAGTTTACATTTTTTCCCAAGCATTGGTATTGATATGCTGTGCACAAGGACATGTGCATTCAGAGTAAAAGAAAGTTTTATGAATACTCTTCTTCCATACATAATTTTAGGATCTACCACTGTAGATTTATATGTACTCTGCCATCCACAGGCAAAACAAGGTAGAACAGTTGACTACTGATGCTATTTTGATTAATCAATCAATCAGAATAGAATTGGCAAGGACCTTGGAAGTCTTCTAGTCCAACCCCCTGCTCATGCAGGAGATCTATTCCTTTCAGACAGGTGGCTGTCCAATCTTCTTAAAAACCTCCAGTAGTGAAGCACTCACAACTTCTGAAGGCAAATTGTTCTACCGGTCAATTGTCCTCACTGTTAGGAAGTTTCTCCTTAGTTCCAAGTTTCTTCTCTCCTTGATTAATTTCCATCCATTGTTTCTTGTCTTGCCTTCTGGTGCTTTGGAAAATAAGTTGACCCTGTCTTCTTTGTGGCAGCCCTTCAAAAAAAAGTATGGATGAAAACACCACTTGTGCTCCTAATTATTTAACTTTCTTTACTATCCAATTGTAATCTCTTGATATTGTTTTTGTATTCATTGTTGTATCACTAGTCCCACAAGTAGGAGAAGAAAGGGATAGTAGTAATGTGTGAGATTGATTATTTTAGTAAGGTTCTCAATTACATCTTTGATTTTTGCTCCAGTGTGACAAAATACCTCCCTAGCATCTTACATTGGTCAATCAGAAAACAGTGACGTCTTGCTGAACTATTTAAAATTGCAGTCTTACATTATTATGAACCTATTGCTTGCCTTTTCCAATTTTATTTACAAACATCTGTTCCTTTGCTGATTTGTGTCAAAAAGAAATAAATGATATAACTCTTATCTTCTTGTCCTGTAAAATTGAGGTATCTGTATTAATCAGTCCTTCTTTCTCCCCGTCCTCTTATTCTATTTGCCAATAAGCAAGAATAAATTTATTTCAGAAGAAATAAATAGAATAAGACTTTATTTTTTAAAAAAAAAAAGAAAAAAATTCTTCCATTGAAGTTCAAGTAGTCACATGCAAAACAATCCATAATAGGAAGAAACAACAAAGGTAAAAAATAAAATAAAATCATACACAGTCCCGAAGAAGAACATCCTATAGAAAAATATGCAGGAGAGGATCCAAAGATAACGCTTTTGTTTTTCAAGCTATTTTCATATTTAAAAAATGCCAAAGCATACAAGAATTGAACGAATATAAAGACAGCAATTATCAGATTCTATATTAGATTTATACATACATATATATATATATAAATCTAATATATATATATAAATGATACTATGATACTACCATAGTATGTCTTATTACAGGTGGGGATGAGACAGCCTACAGGGGGGAGGTACAAAAAATATCCATATGGTGTTGCAACAACAACTTGCACCTGAACTTCGGCAAGATGAAAGAGATGGTTCTAGACTTCCAGAGGAAAAAGGAGTTTCCTCCTTTAAATTTCTGGGAGTCTACCTCTGCAAAGATCTTACCTGGAAAGTTAATACAACCCAGATGACCAGAAAGGCCCAACAGAGACTTCACTTTCTCAGGGTCTTGCAGAAGAACGGCTAATGACCCTCTTTTACCAGTCTATTATAGAGAGCGTCCTCTCATACTGTATTGTGGTTTGGTATGCTGGTCTGACAGCCGCAGATAGGAAAGCATTACAGAAGGTGGTGAGCACAGCACAAGACATTGTGAGCTGTCCCCTGACACCACTGGATGTCATTGCCAGGGCTTGCTGCCTTGGAAGAGTGAGGAAAATTCTCAGGGATGACTCACAACCTGGACGGTATCTCTTTACTCTCCTACCATTGGGTAGGAGATATAGGAGTATAGCCAGCTGTAACAACAGGCTGAAGAACATGATAGCAGTGTTCCAATATCTCAGGGGCTGCCACAAAGAAGAGGGAGTCAAGCTATTCTTCAAAGCACCTGAAAGCAGGACAAGAAGCAACAGATGGAAACTAGTCAAGGAGAGAAGCAACCTAGAACTAAGGAGAAAATTCCTGACAGTTAGAACAATTAACCAAAGGAACAACCTGCCTCCAGAAGTGGTGAAAGCTCCAACACTGGAAGGTTTTAAGAAGAGACTGGACAGCCATTTTTATGAAATGATATAGGGTTTCCTGTCTGAGCAGGGGGTTGGACTAGATGACCTCCAAGGTACCTTCCAACTACTACTACTACTACTACTACTACTACTACTACTACTTATTATTATTATTATTATTATTATTATTATTATTATTATTATTATTATTATTATTATTATTAATCCATGGGCTATTAGGCTTTTGAATGGGAAATAATTTTATAAACTTTATGTATGATTGACTTGTGAGGCCGGTGTGTTGTGCAATTAGCTCACATGGTGTAATAAGATGAAGAGTTTGTGTCACTGTAAGTTGGGGGTGTGGGCACGAAGGGAGGCTCAGCCAATCTCAATGTATACATGGTTGTACTTTGACAATAAAAGGTTCATTCATAAAAGGTTCATTCAAAAAGACTTCTCAAACATTCAAAAAGAGCTAAATGAACTGAAGTTGGCTCAGCTCCTAATATTACAGAGTATATATGACCTTGGTGCTGACGTCATTTGTATTTTTGTTAAAGGAGACAAAAAAAAAACCCTGACAAAATAATTCTTATTATATGGTAGATATCTTCTAAACACGAAATCTTTAACTTTTTCTGTGTACTGAAAAATATATATTTAGGTTATATCAAGCACTTTTGCTAAAAAGTGTGATTACACTATGTTTGTCTAATGATTTAAATCATAACTATTCTGTGCCTTTAGGACTTCACATCACCATAATTGTCTGACATTTTGTTGTAAGCTTCTAACCAGGCAATGTTGATTATCCTGACATTTATTGGGAAACAAACACTTTCAAATGTAGTCCTTCCAGGACATGTTTGACCTGCTTTACTTTGATCTTTTTTCTTAGGACAGTGAAGGAAATCAGAGAGAATCAGCTATGCTTGTTTCAATACAAAGAGGTAGGGAAGAGTGAGTTGATGAAAAAGTAGTAGAAATAATTTGGTAAAATGACCTCTAAATGCTATATTTTTAGGGAAAGCTGAAGCAAGTACAGTCAAACATCAGTAGAAACTAATAGAGAAATATTATCAAGAGGTATGTGACTTCCTTAAAAAGGAGATAATACAATTTATCAATCACATTTATATCACTACCCATCTCACAAATCTCATGAAGACACTCATTTTAATCTCCTTTATTTTAATTTCAACCCTTGTTCCTTCTTAGTTTTAAGAGATTCACTCCAAATGGCACATTTTGGATATCTATAAATCATTGTCATGTTTCCTATTACTCTTTTTTACATAAAGGCCATCTGATATATAGGAATATTGGAAGACACGTTGCCAGGTGTTTTACTGAAATCAGGGTGTAATACAAACAGCATTCACTTAATTTACCTAATAAATAATGCCATAAGTATGGATAACCTAAGACCACTTGTTATTAACAAGGACATGTTGACTGCTGTTATTAGTAGCATTATTTTCTAAATGTTCACAGCTATTCTGCTTGACAGTCTTTATAACTATTAAACTAACTGTTAAATTAATCTATAACTTCCCAGGTCTTATTTAAAGTCTTCACCTAGTGAGAGATAAAACAGGTTCCTGATGAACCTAGTAGACAACTTTGCAAACAAGCAAAGTTATTACTGGAAGTCAACATGGGCTTGTCCAAAATAGATCATGCCAAGCAAACCTTATTGCATTATTTGATAAAGTGACTAAATTAGCAGACTAGCAAATACTGTGGACATAGTATACTTGGACTTCAGTAAGGCATTTGACAAAGTAAACCATAACCTACTTCTTGGTAAAATAGAAGAATGTGGGATACATAGCATCACCACCAGATGGATTCATAACTGGCCGACCCATGGCACTTAATATGTATTCTTCAGTAGAACTACATCTACATAGAGGGAAGCATACCATGAGGTAGCCCAAGGTTCTGTCTTACTTTTCAATATCTTCATAAACAATTTGTGAAGGTGAGGTCATAACATTTGCACACAACACCAAGCTGGGGAGAATAGCCAACACTTTAGAACAGGGGTGTCAAACTGCCAGCCCATGGGCTGGATGCGTCATCTGGAAGCCGCACCCACTCCATTGCTGGTAATGGCAAAACCATCCTGATACGTTGCACGATGTCAGGTGACATCACAGGTGTGCCATGTTTGCTTTAGAAGACAGGCTCAAGATCCAGAAGGATCTTGACAGACTTGAACACTAGACCCTAACCAACAACATGCAGTTCAATAGTGAGAAAACTAACTACATGTTGGCAAGAAAAAACAAAATGCACAGGTATAGAACAGGTGATATCTCTGCTCAACAGCAGTAATTGAGAGAGGGATCTAGGAGTCCTAGTGGACAACCACTTAAATATTTATTTATTTATTTATTTTATTTTATTTGTATACCACCCTTCTCCTGAAGGACTCAGGGCAGTGTACAGGGCAATAAATACCAAAAGTACAAAATACAAAAATTAAAAACAAATTAAACAATTGTGCCCGAATACGATAAATTAATTAAAAACAGTAATTAAAACCCCAAACCCATCAGACCAGTCTGGCTTGTTCAAATAAATAAGTTTTTAGATCACATCAGAAGGAGTGAAGGTCGGGAGCCGTCCTGAGCTCAACCGGTAAACAGTTCCAAAGGTCTGGTGCACCCACAAAGAACGCCCTCCCCCTGGGGGCCATCAGTCAGCATTCTCTGACCAGTGGCACCCTGAGGAGGCCCTCTCTGTGGGAGCGCAGTGGGTGGAGGGAAGTTGACGCCGGCCGCAGGTGCTCCCTTAGGTACTCCGGACCCATGCCATGTAGGGCTTTATAGGTCATCACCAGCACCTTGAATCTCACCCGGAGGGCAACTGGAAGCCAATGCAGCTCACGGAGCAGAGGTGTAACATGGAAGTATCGGGAGACCCCGATGTGTGTTGCAGCTGCTAGAAAAGTCAATGTAGTCCTAAGCTGCATGAAGTGTTAGTATCACTTTATTGTGCTTTGGTAAGATCACACTTGGAATACTGAGTCCAGTCTGGGTCACCATAAATAAAAGATGTTGAGACTCTAGAAAGAGTGCAGAGAAGAGTATCAAAGATAATTAGAAGCTGGAGACTAAAAAATATGATGAACGGTTGTTGGAACTTGGTACGTCTAGTCTAACAAGGAGAATACTAGGGGTGACATGATAGCAGTCTTTCAATATTTGAGGGCCTGTCACAGAGAAGGGATCAACATATTCTCTTGTTCTGGGGGCAGAACAAGAAGTAATGGATGGAAACTTATTAAGGAGAGGTCCAACCTAGAACTATGGAGAAATTTCCTGACTGTGAGAACAATTTATCAGTGGAACAGCTGGTATCAAAAAGTGGGTGCTCCATTACTGGAGGTTTTTAAGAAGAGATTAAATTGTATTGTCTCCTACTTGAGCAGGGAGTTGGACTAGAAGACTTCTAAGGTATCTTCCAACTTTTTTATTCTGTATTCTGTACTACTGAAGTACTACATCTGCTTTTCTCCAGTCATCTGGTATCATATGCTTTTCAATTGTTTTCAATATTGCTTCTATCAGCTCCTTCTGCATCTTAGGTTAATTTATAGTAACAATTTGGTTTCTATCTAAGCCTTTATAATTGCTTTCCTGCTCTGTTTTCTCTGTAATATTAGGAAAAGCTCTGATATAGAATTTGCATCTGATAACATCCCTATCCATTTTATGCACTGATCTGTACACAAAGGTTTACTGTGTCATTTAGGAAAATTGCTAACAGTCTCCTTTGATATTTGACTATCATAACTCAAACAATATGGATTTGGTCATTAAATTCATTATATTTATGTGACTATGTAAGTATTTATGTTTTTAATTCCTACGATTTTCTGCTTATACAAGAGGAAAATCTTTGGGCAATTTACAAAGTTTAAAACCAGCAGTATGGAAATTTAAAACCACCAGAGGAGAATTACAGTGTCAGAAAAGAAAGACTGGTGGCAAATTATTAGTATACTACCAGTATCAACTATTGTTTCAGAATTTGATATTTAGTTTTAACAGAACAATTTGCTATTTTATTGCCTTCCATATTGTCTTTTACATTATGGCCAAAATAATAGAATGTATGATCATTGTTCATTAAAATATGAGGAAAAGGAGGAGAAGGAGGATTCTGGAACAAAAGTAGAACTTATCATTGACCATACAGTACATAGTATTCTGAAGTTATGCAGTTGCTGTTGTTTTAACCACAAAAACTGTTTGAAATAGAAAGCACAACAGTTTGTCAAAAGTCAGAAAAACAGAATGTAAAAACACAACACATTTGAGATTCATAGCTTACTATTCTTAGCATTCATAACTGTAGACTGCTATAATTGCTATACAGACTTTTAGAGCAGTTGCTTTAATATAGAAGCTATTAAAACTGCCAACTATGATAATCAAGATGAAAATTAATTGACTGTTAATTGTAGATAAACCATACAAGTTTCATTAGAAGACAATATTTGTAGCTCAGAGTTGAACTGTGACGTTCTTGGTGCTCTTCTGAGCTTGATTGTTTGCTTGCAGATGTTTCATTACCCAACCAGGTGGCTTCATTATTCATGTAGTACTTGCCTAGACAGTATTGGAAACGGTGTTGTTTTCTTCTGTACTTTGCAGATGACTTCTGTTATTTCTTTTTGGGCTCTTGGTTCTTTTGGTTTCTTAAAATGTGATGCTAGGTGCTTGTAATAGTTTCTTGGTTGTTTCTGCAGTCTAGCAATCCACACTTGGGTAAGCAGGGATTAACTTCAGACAGAAAATTCCCTATTCAAGGAATTTTCCCTATTCCGTATTCAGCAAAAAGGACTTCATGAACCATACAAGGTTTCACAGAAACTGGCTACATTTTTAAAGAACTGATAAAAGATAAAATATAATATGTAAGAATCTATAGAATCGCTAAGGATCAAATGTCCTTAGCAGCTCCTAGATACTTAAATACTGTAAGATTTTAAGATATTTAGCTGGCTTAAGCCAATTTAATTGATTTACAACTCCAATTCTGCAAAGGCTAAGGAAGATAACCTTGATGGAGCTATGAAGAAGCTGTTCTCTAAGAACAAAAGGCTCTAAAACATCCCAGAAAAAGTCAGAATAGATAGATAATGGCAGAATCCTCCCTAATTCACTCAACTGTAAATAGGATGATATACAGCAAAACCATTATTATTGTTGTTATTGTTATTGTTATTATATGAGACCTGTAAGAGTCTACTGTTCTATTCAGTCATAATAAAAGAAGTTTAGCTTTCCTGCAAAATTGGTCTGCTCTATCTAGTAAGGCTTATGAGTTCACTATGGTTTCAATTATGTTAAATTTTAGTTTTCCTATCCACAATGTTTCCTCAGTTCTACCTCACTTTGTTGTAACCTCAGACCAACAGTTAGGAGAGTATTCATAAGGTAGAAGCTCACACTATACTCCTGGTATAATAATAATAATAATAATAATTCATTAGTTAGTAAAGCTTGGTTAACTGCAATAATATGCAACTTTAATCTATAATTGAAGATATGTCTGCCCCATACAATCTCTGGCTAATTTAATTAATTAATTAATCAATCAATCTTGGTTGTGCAGTTAACAAGTCTTGGTCACTCAACAGTGAGACACTAGTGAAGTGGGCACAGCAGCGCCTGCATTTTCTGCATCGCATGAGAAAAGCACATCGTCCTTCCCCTATCCTTACCACTTTCAACAGAAGGATGATTCATCCTGTCATACAGCATCACAGTCTGGTTTAGAAGCATCACTGCTTCAAACAGGAAGGCAGTGCAGAGAGTGGTGAGGATAGCTGAAAAGATTTTTGGCAGTTCCATCCAGGACATAGCATATAAGCAATGTTTGAGCAGATTCCACAAGACTGTCTGGGACACTATACATCCTCTTCATAACCTGTTTTCCTTGTTACCTTCTGGGTGGAGGCTCTTTGGTATCTGAAGCAGAACATCCAGATTCAGTCACAGTTTTGTTCCATACAGGATTAACCTTGTGAACTCTAAAGCTTCCTTCTTCTTTTATATATTCAAGATGGACAGTGATTAATATTTATATGTTACTTATATTTAAGTGTTTAGGTCTATACATATGTTGTATATAGTATGTTTAAATGTGTGTTGTGTATGAGTACACTTTGAGAGCAAGCAACTAAATTTCATTTTTAATGTGTGCCATAGTACCCACAGTAAAAAAAAAGACAATAAAGATTATCTGTCTGTCTGTCTGTCTGTCTGTCTGTCTGTCTGTCTGTCTGTCTATCTATCTATCTATCTATCTATCTATCTATCTATCTATCTATCTATCTATCTATCTATCTATCTATCTATCTGGGTGTCTCTGTGTTCTATCATGCTCAGTCAAACTACTTCATGAAAAAGGCCTTTTTACTGAAGATTATTGACCATAATCTAACCTGCTGGTCCAGTACATGTTGACAGACAGACTTTTTCAATTTCCTGGTCTAGGTCTGAGAGAGAAATACTGGCCCAAAGTTATAGCCAGGCTAAGAAGGACTAGAATCTGGGTATCCTTTTCTAGCACTATATCATACTGGTTCTCATACCTATATGACTATATGTCTATATCTTTTTAAAATATCAGAATTGCTATTAATTGCTGAAGCTCAAGAATTAGCAAAAATACTTTTCTTCTGTTGTAAACAGTTTATAATTCTGAGTAACAGCCAAATTATTATCAAAGGAATTGCACCATGTTACATCATGTTTGTGTTTCATCATCTTATGTCAGCAGAAAGCAGTGGAAAATAGCAATTCGCAGCATATTAAAACTGAAAAAAGTCTCTTTTGTTCATCAGTAGGCTGTATTCATTCCTGACTTTTCAATGCCCTGTCAATGAAAAGGAGAAAATATTTTCTACCAGCTATGTGATGAAAAAAGCTTCTGGATGGCTGACCACGCAAATTACTATTTTGGCTTATTCCAAGCGTTGGGTGACTTGCAATATATCTAACCCAGCACTAGAAAAAACAGAATGAAATTAAATGTATTTTAGTGCTTTAGCAGGAATAAAAATATAACCGTTCCTCCTTGTATATAAATTACTATCCAAAGGACAATTATTTGGAAATAAGTTACATTAAATTTGAGGAAATCCTTTCCATGGATTAGGGCCGTGCTAGCAGACTTCCCATAAAGATGCTTTCTTACGTATTTTAGGATGGCTTATAAATATTGCATCATTGTGCAACACTGTTCTACTAGAAGAATACAATAGTCATAGTTTAATTTTCTTTTTTAATATATGCAGTCTCTTGCATAAAATATTACAGTTTCAAGGGATATTTCACAGTTATTAAATAGAGATTCTTTTATAGAAATGGCTGCGTTGAAGACTTCTTATATTGTCAATAAATATTTGAGCAATTGTTCTTAGCTAATTGGAATAAACAATGGCTTTAGCTTTTGTTTAAATTCAGAATTGTGCTCTGTATATTCCTGTGAACATCCAGATTCAGTCACAATTTTGTTCCATACAGTATTAACCTTCTGAACTCTAAAGGTTCCTCCTTTCGTTATGTATTCAATTTGGACAGTGTTTAATACCGTATTTTCCGGCGTATAAGACGACTGGGCGTATAAGACGACCCCCAACTTTTGAGATGATTTTCATGGGTTAAAGTCTTATATGCTGGAAAATACGGGTAAGTAGGAAGTCAGGGCTGCTTCTCAATTAGGTGAAGGTTTATCAAGAGCTTTTGGCCTCGAGATCAGCTTTGCTCTGCCTCGCCTAAACCTTGTGTCCTCTCGCCTTGGCGCCCCCTTCTACTTCAGCCACACGCGCTGGCTGTTTCGGCCAGAAGCGACGAGCATTGTGGCCCAACACTTCAGGAAGGCACCAGGTCTGAAAGAAGGCGGTTATTTCCATAGGTTAGTTAATGAACAGGGCGGCGGAGGGCGGGTGGTGGTGGTGAAAGAAACAGGCTCAGCCCTGCGCTGCAAGTTTGAGATTCCCTCAAAGAAAGCCCCAAGTTTCCAAGTAACTAGAAACCAGAAGGAGCCCTGCGTGGCACTGAGATCGAGAAGCCCGTTTACCCTCCCTGCATTTTGCTGTGCTTTTCTAAAGTTTTCCAAGAAAATGCAAACTCGGGGTTTTTCCTCCTTTCACTTGCATAAGTTATCGCTGGAGTATATAGAAAGGGGAAAAAGAAATAAAGGGGAAAAACCCCGCACATATTATAATATTTATTTTTCAAAAGGCCGCCTTCTACTTCAGGGCGGAGAGGCGACCCCAGGTTGCTGAAGCTCCAGCGCCAGCTTTCCGCTCCGGTCTGCCTGTCGCAATTCCCGAGCTGTGTCTTCCTGGGTGGGTGTTGCTGTAGGTCTGGCCATGGCACCACGCCCTGAAGTCGAACTCCCAGGGTCGGGTGAAGCTCAGCTCCACACGAACATGTCAGGTCGGCATCCGCCTGGCTTCCCGTGCTCCCTTGAGCTCTCGTGCTCGCCGAGTGCCGGTGGCTCAGCACGCACTTGACTCCCACTCCCTTCCAAAAAAAAAAAAAAAAAAGGGGTCTACTGCCCTAAGATGCCAGTAAGCTGGAGCCTCAGCCTCGGTTGGGCTGGTCGGTTTATTTATGAGGAGGCCGTCTTTCGCCATTCTCGAGCACTGGATTTGTCCGTTTCCACTAACGTCTCTGCTCCCGAGGATTTACTATTTTCCGGCGTATAAGGCGACTGGGCGTATAAGACGACCCCCGACTTTTGAGAAGATTTTCATGCGTTAAAAAGTCGTCTTATACGCTGGAAAATACGGTACTTATATTTAAGAGTGTAGGTCTATACATATGTTGTATATAGTATGTTTAAATCTGTGATATGTATGTGTACACTTTGAGAACAAACAAATTTCTTTTTTAATGTGTGCCATAGTGCCCACAGTAAAAAAAAAATGACAAAGGTTGTCTGTCTATCTATCTATCTATCTATCTATCTATCTATCTATCTATCTATCTATCTATCTATCTATCTTCACATTTGGGACATGTTACCTGAATCAGCTTTTTCAAAATTTTAAGTCTAATATCAATTATGCTATGATATCACCAGTGTGCCAGTTTTTCTTGTTTATCTATTTGTAATGTTAATAATTTTAGTTAAAGATATTTGCAGGTATTACAAAAGAATTCTAAGACTCTCTTTCCCCTCATTAAAGTTGTTGGGGACTATGATAAAAGAACTTTACCATTCCATAAAATAGAATTGTGTTTATTTATACCTTAAGGCTACACTTGATTTGAAGAGTCTATTGAAGTATATATGTAAAAATAAATAGTAGTGAAGCGAAGATTCATCCTTTCTCCACCCTTCTCATAATTGCTATCACATTTGACAGATGTTCTGTTAAATTGCATCTTATGCTTAACCACTATTGACATGTAATTGATAGATGAGAGAAAGCAGAAAGTGATCTATTGAGGTCATAAGTGTCTGTCATAGGTCTTGCTTAGAAATTGACTCAATAGCTTGCCTGAAGGTTTAAAACACTGCTGAATAGATGCTGTGGTATATTTTTCTATCAGATAATATTGTAAGATCAGCTCTAAATCCTTCTGTTGTTCTCCAAAGCCAACCAATCTAATAATTCCAGTAAAAATGCCTGACATAGATATGACCACTTGTGCTTAAAAGACTGATTGGATGTAATTTAGTGATTTATCTTGCTTGCACTTATGAAAGATAAACCACAATCTTTTAGAAGTGAGGATAATGTAGAGAAGAAGAATCCACCTTTCAGGACTGGTATGGATCAACTTTGGAGGAATTGATTACCTCCTAGTGCCTTCCAGGCTTCAGCTAAATAATCATCTATCTCTGAAATCAAACAATGGTGTCGGATAGAAGGCATTCAGTATCCATTTCAGAACATTTAGAATGAAGGTGTTCTCTTTATTTTTTAAAGGAAGGTAACTTTTGGAAGCAGGTATTGTCCTTCTCCCAGCATCTTTCTGCTGTCTGAACTTTATGAATCCTGTCTTTCCTGCAATAAAAAAGCATGGGTGATAGGATCTATTCTCAGTTACCTGAGAACAATAAAAATGTATCATCCATTTAATATAGTAAAATTGCTCACTACCATAATGAAAAAACCCAAAGGTTTTGCCGGGAAAAGAAATGGATTCATTATTATCTTAAATCAAGTACAGTATTTTCTTATTTTGTTTTCTTTTCCTCATGCCTTTCTCTTTGTTACTTTCTGTCATTTAGTGTCCCACTTTCAGGATTGTTTTCACATAGGAATATCATATATGTTTTTTTAAGCATAATCATAACAACAATACATGCAAGAGAAGGAAGGAAGGAAGGAAGGAAGGAAGGAAGGAAGGAAGGAAGGAAGGAAGGAAG
>JAKJMR010000173.1:1266100-1315533 GCA_024449315.1 Daboia siamensis
TAGATAGATAGATAGATAGATAGATAGATAGATAGATAGATAGATAGCCTTTATTGTCATTTTTTTTTACTGTGGACACACTGGCATACATTACAAATGAAATTCTGTTGCCTGGTCTCAAAAGTGTACACATAACACAGAGACATATTTTTATATACCATTTGACAATTAATATGGCTAATATGGAAGCAGAATATAATTAAATTAATTCTAATAAACTGTATGTGAGCTTTAAAATTGTCATTTCAGAAGATGGATAAACAATGTTTTTTTTTAAAAAAAATAAATAAACATTCCCCCTCTTTTTTCCCCACACATGTTCTTTTGCTAGCAATTTGAAGTCAGGAAGAGGCCTGTTTAGTTCTATGAAATGTATGTGTGAAATCTGGGTGGATTGATATGTGACCTTGTGAGAAAAAAAAAATATAAAACTTAAAACATTTATTTTGTCAGAGCATGAATGTTGGATATACAGTATTTCTCTATGTTTATAGATTTGTATTTTTTTCTTCTTTTAGCTGTGAGAAATTTTATTCTTATTCAGAAGTTGTAGTAGAATAGCCAGGCCCATAAGGTAAACAGCCTTGGTGCAGTTTGGTAGTTACTGCTGCCATCATTTTTCTTCTGGGTTCCTCAACTTGATGTGTGAGAGAAAGGGCTCCCACAATCTTCTGACTAATAACAAGGAAAGGTAAAATGATATCCGTTTCTACGTGAGTGTACATGTGTGTATATACATATATGTTATAATTCCTGCTTCTTGACCATATTGTGTCAAGTATGTAACTAGAAGTACTCAGTCATTCTCCCTTAGAAATAAAGATCTTGCAAGAGATAAATGAGAAGGAAAAGGGAAGAGAGGAGGGGAGGCAGGAAGGAAGGAAGGAGGGAAGGAAGGAAGGAAGGGAGGGAGGGAGGGAGGAAGGAAGGAAGGAAGGAAGGAAGGAAGGAAGGAAGGAAGGAAGGAAGGAAGGAAGGAAGGAAGGAAGGAAGGAAGGAAGGAAGGAAGGTTCAAAAGATTGGATATATACAAAAATGTATGCAATGTTTCTGCCAGACCATAAATCAATGGTGTTTCACTATAATTAGTGATCTTGGAAAAGAAACAGCTTTCATGATATTTATCAGCTGCCAATAAATTAAGGGTCTTGATCTGAAATTACACAGAATGTAACTTCTCTGCAGGTTTTCACTTATAGAGAATCAGAATAAGAAAGAATAACGCTTCTAACACCCAGAACTAAATCAGTGTACAGTTTAATGCATTTTCTTGGCTTAAAAAGATTTATTTATTTCCACAGAAATAAAGTTCTTGACACAGGTATTCTTCTTTTCTGTAGTATCCTGATGCTGGAAATTTGAGGTAGTTGATGCTGAGGCTGGGAGGAGACATTAAATGCCACCTGTTTCCCTTTGTTCCAGCAACTTCAACCTAAATTGTAAAAGAACACAGGGATTTCTTTTCTTCTGATAATGGAAAGGGAGGGATTTCTCTGTTCTTCTGTACCAAAACTCAATGTATTCAGACGTGGATGCCATTTGTCTGCTTTACAATGAAAACAAAGCTTTTTGTTCAAACAGCCAAAATTATCACAGAGTTTATTATTAATATTATTGGTGTATATTAGCTAGTTGGGGACGCAGCGGCTCAGTGGGTTAGGACGCTGAGCTTGTCAATCAGAAGATCTGCAGTTTGGCGGGTCGAATCCCGAGTGCCGTGTAGCAGAGTGAGTGCCAACCTAGCAGTTCGAAAGCACATAAAAATGCAAGTAGAAAAATAGGGACCACTACAGTAGGAAGGTAACAGCGTTCTATGCACCTTTGACATCTAGTCATGCTGGCCACATGAACACAGAGACGTCCTCGGACAAGCGCTGGCTCTTCGGCTTTGAAACGGAGATGAGCACTGGCCCCTAGAGTTGGAAACGACTAGCACGCATGTGCGAGGGAACCTTTACCTTTTATTAGCTAGTTCCTTGTGCAATTTAATTGAGTGTTGAACTAATTAAACTTGAGGATTTTCTGGAAAAATAGAAATTGTGATTGCAGTTCATGGAATTCCCAGCAATGGCCACCCTGATTGGGTAATTTTGGGAAGTGAAATTTAATATTTAAAAATTTGATATGATGTTTAAAGATAAGGGTTATAGTCTGCTATAACTGAATATGTTGTGTTTGTTTTTCCTTTATAGTGATATGTCACATATTTTGATACTATCATTTAGATTATTAGTGATCTTGTCTCATTTTTTGTTGAATTAGTTAGTATAAAGTTATAGATAAATCCAAAAAGTATCCTCAATTTACTCATGTCTTCTCTTTTTGGAGGGAGGATTTAAATATTTACATTTTTGGGAAAAATATATTATGTTTTTGCAGATTTAACTTTAGTTGCAGAACTTTATATTCAGGTATCTTTCATGGTAGTAAGAAGTATAAAATTTTATTAAAGTTTTTTTTTAAGTTTACGTAAATGAAAATAGTTTCTTTATGGCTATGACACGACAAAAAATAAACAGTGTTGATATTATCATTGCATCCAATTTATTTTGGAAAAAAATAAAATACCTCATAGTATTATCAGGATGATATTCAAAATACATCCTTTTTTAATCTTGATAAAATGACATTATTAGACATGGATTAGATGGTATAAGGTGGAATGTTAGCATTTCAAAAATAGGATTTTATTTATAATAAAGGGTGGAAATACTTCAGGTTCAGGTGAAGATACTGTCAATTAGTTACTGTTATAGAAATGTGGAAGAGGATAAACAAACTGAAGTTAAACTGATACTACATATTGGTGGCAGTTGTTTCCTTAACAACTTCCTCTGAAGTTCTTTACAAATGATTTTCATACCAGTATACCATTGTGTAAGTTCCTGTCCATATACTGTGTGGATTAAAGCAAATTTTAAGATATACTGTTACTTTAACAACTTAATTTTAGGTCCACCACCTCTCTACAGAATCTTTTTGTTTAGGATACAAAAAAATTGATGAACTAGGTGAGAATTGTTAAACTTAGAAAAATAAAAAGCCTCATGTAGCAACACAACAGTGCTATTAGTATATTGGGGTTTAAAAAAGAAAATATCCCTTAGCAATCTCATAAATTAAAATAAATTGAGCATAATCATTTTAAGGAGAGAAGAATGCATACCAGCTGGGCTTCAAGTTATGACCAATGTTCATTCTGCCCAAAAGTCCAAAACCTAAGCCGTATAAACTCTGCATGGGATTCTTTTACACACTCTGTTCTAATCAAGTAAATGTTGCTAAAATTATGAAAACTGGCATATATTAGACTTTACAAATATGATCTGTATTTTTTTTAACATATTATGCTTTTGCAGTGTTCTGGCATAGTTTTAAAGACAACTCTACATGAAACATAAGGATGCAATAAAATATTCGCACTTAAGATATCTGTTTAAAACAGTGTTTAAAGTTTAACACTACACAACTACAAAAATAAAAAAGAAGCTTCTATGGGTGCTAGGCTTAAAGAAAAGGGTTATCTCTCAAGAGAGGCTGTATAAATTAAAGGGAAATGGGCATACTTGTGAAGGAAGCAGTCAGAAATCAGCAAAAGATTAACTTGGAGTAACTAAAATATGTTTGATAAATATATATAAAATAAAACTGAGCCTTATTACCACAGTATTTATGGCTATTTTGATAAATCCAGATTAGATTCCTTCCTGTGGAACCAAATTAAAGTTTGGGGGCAGGCCTCTCCTTTACCATAACCAATTGCTACTACAGGGGAAAATTTAATAGGAATAAGCTTCTAGCAAACTCCTCCCTCAGAATTTAAATTTAAGAAAAGTGGATTTAAAGTTGTCCTTCCAGATTTACTTTAGAAGGAATTAATTTACAAGTCATTTTGAAGGTGCATTTTGGAGTTTCCTAGAAAAATGCACATTTAGGGGCACAGTACTTATTGCATAACTGTCATTTAGTATGATATTAGATTTTGGAAGAAAAGTTTGTACATGGGACCTGAATTCTGACACCATGTAAGTAAATTCATTCTGGATTTTTTTTGTAATGTTTATTAAGAATTATTAGGTATTTTATTTTTCCTTATCAACAGAATTTATCACAGATGCAGTCACTTTTCTTTGACAGTTTTTTTAAGTATATTGTCTTGTCATTACAAACTGTATTATCATGTCACATTGTTATTAAATGTAGAAATATTTGGTAGTGGATACTTGATAAACTACTTTCTCAAAACAACTAGAAATTCAAAAAGGCCTAATATTTTTAGAATGCTCTACATAAATCAGGAAGCAAGACTGATCTTGTCTGAACGCAGAAGTAAACAAACAAAAAATATCCCAGATGAAGGCAATAGTAGATCATTTTTGCAATGTTGTAATGGAAACCTAATGGGTGAGTCCTCGAAGTCAGTAGGAGACTCAAAAGGACCTTTACTTTTGCATACTTACTTTTGCATAGTTTTTTTAATTCTATCTTTGGTACTTTAAATTTGTAAATAGGTCTTCAAATATTATTGGATTTCAGAGAGATATACATAATTGTTTCAGTAAGATGCTACTGTAAGTAATGCTTCAAATATATCACCAAGAATGGAAAAGACTGGTCAGCGTCAGATTTCATATCCTTACTAAATCTAGTTAAAATATATATTTCTGTTTTTATCAACTCAAATAAGCTCCTGTAATCTATTTTTAGATTACATATCTTAATGTTTTTGACAACAGTAGTGATAGAAGTAAATGAACGGTCCTCAAAATTTAAAATTATAAGAGGAATCAGCTGTTAAGAGAAAGTAACTGCAAGAGGAAATAGTTAGCTTAAAGGTAAAACAAAATAAACAGGAAAAACAAAACAATGAATTGAATAACAGGAAAGAACCTATTATTTTAAGAATCCATAAAATAACTAAGAACTTGAAAATAAGTTAAAACAGCATGCTCAATAGACTATTGCATATTATTTGACAAACATTGCAGATATTGTCTACTCATTTAAATGCACACACGGTCAGAGAGTGTCGGCTGGTGGCCCCCAGGGGGAGAGCATTCTCTGTGGGCGCGCCAGCCCTTTGGAATCAATTACCGGTTGAGCTCTGGATGGCTCCTGACCTTCGCTCTTTCCGCCGTGATCTGAAAACCTACTTATTTGAACAGGCCGGCCTGGTCTAAGGGTTTGGGGTATTTTTAACTATTTATTGTTAGGGCTAAATTAATTTAATCTTACTTTTAACTTTTGTATGTAGTACTTTTATTGTCCTGTACACCGCCCTGAGTCCTTTGGGAGAAGGGCGGTATAGAAATTCAATTAAATAAATAAATAAATATGTTTGGGGAAGGTAGTAGGAAATATGTAGAAGGTGGTTGGAGAGAATGTAACCTCATAGTACCTCAGCCAATGAGAAACAAGGAGGAATGGGTGGTTGGTGTAAGGAATATATAAAGATGTTGATTTGAGATAATTAACTCTGGAAAGAATCAAACTTTGATAGCTTGGCTTATTGCAATAAATGAAACAAAAGTTCTTCACTGTACCTTGGCTGGTTATTTGTCAGGCAAGTTTTCCACTGGCTGCAAAGGAAAGTAGACAGGAACACGTTACAGCAGTGATATTTATACTACCTTCAAATCACATATTAAATGTATTTTTTTATATATTTGTAATACTTAAGCATTAGATGTAGAGTATTTAAATGTAGGGAATCAAACACAGTCCATCTTCATTAACATCAGAATCCAGAATACATATTCTTTCATGCACTCATTTCTTGTTATTTCACTGGTACTTAAGTATGCATATACTGAATTTGTCCTAAGAGCAAATTAAATTAAGACAAGACAAGCATAATAATGATAATGGAATATACAGGAAGCCTTAAGGCAAGCTGAATTCATGACAAATCTTAGCATCTGTGCATACTTTGAAAATAATTTCAAGTGATTGGATCAATATATTTTATACTCTAGAGAATTTTGGTTTATTATTCCACCTGACTAAGATTTCTTATATAATTTATATGACTTCTTCGTAAATAAAAATAATTGCATTTTATTTCCATTAATTTCTCTTTCAAACTATTGGATCAGTTATAGTATGAACATTTTATGTCACTTTTATTTGGTATTATGTCAATTAAATCACAAACTCAGTGATTCTGAGATTACCTGTGTTACTTGGAAGTTTAAAATGAACTTGACATCCCACATTTATAAATCCTATGTTTTTATATATTCTGCAAGTTCCTGGTATTTTTTTTTCAGAGATGTTTTCTCAAGGTATGCTTTGGATTAATATTTTACAGAAAATAAAATTGAAGAATCACTCTATATTTAATGTAGATTAAAAATAAATAGAGACTAGTGTACAGAAGAGAGGAACTTACATATGACTTGACAGACTCAAAAGTAGCACAGACTTAAGACAGACCATTTTGTCTGTGTCTATTCAGTACTGTACATATAACAGAATATTTTAAAAAATAAATCTACAGGTATCATTAAATATGGTTCCAATTTATATTAGAATTCAAGTATTTTTAATGTTTTCTGTTCATTCTGCAGAAAATTCCTTTAATATTTATGATTATACCTATTTTCCTATACATTGATCAAAATAATAATTTGCAGCCTGATATTAATTATGTTTTGTGGAAACCACATGATATTGTTAAGCTAAAAAAAAACCTAGGAAACTAAAGTCAGTTCTAAATGACAGGGTATCTAAGTTTCCTATTTACTAAAACTGCTCAGATTTTTTGTTTTGTTTCCTTTCTTGTGCTATATATTTAAAAATCTGATTTTTATTACTTGTTTACAATTGATCTGTTCTGTAACATTTGTCAACCCTACTATGAGTATGGCTGAAGCCATTTTTTTCTTCTCACTTGGTTTCACTTTTGACTGTGCTGATACTTTGAAACTAATAAACATGTTCTTTGAGGGATGTCCAATAATAAAGAGTTCTTCTTTATTTGTCTCTGTTTGTTGGAACCATGACAACATTATTATTATAAGATTGTGTGATATCAGCTATACGACTGGATTTTCATTGTGGTTGCATATCACTCACTCAATCAATCAAACTTTATTACAGACAAAGTCCAGTACAATTAAAAATGCTCAAATTGTATCTGGTTAAAAATTCTGGTATAAAATAATAACAAATAGCAAACAAATTCTGTTGAAATCATAATTTGGTGGCCCATCAGTTGCACATAAACAAGAGCACTGCCTAAGCTACAATGTTATATTAGTCATTACATTGTGAAGGCCTATAGTTATTGGATAGTAAAATACAACAGGGTGATAATATCAAAAGATTTGGTGCATTGTTGTTGTTGTTAGCTGCGAAGTCGTGTCCGACCCATCGCGACCCTATGGACAGCATTCCTCCAGGCCTTCCTGTCCTCCACCATCCTCTAGAGTCCATCCAAGCTCATGCCTACTGCTTCAGTGATTCCATCCAGCCACCTCATTCTCTGTCGTCCCCTTCTTCTATTGCCCTCGATCTTTCCCAGCATTAGGCTCTTCTCCAGTGAGTCCTTCTTTCTCATTAGGTGGCCAAAGTATTTGAGTTTTAGCTTCAGGATCTGGCCTTCTAAAGAGGAGTCAGGATTGATCTCCTTTAGGACTGACCGGTTTGATCGCCTTGCAGTCCAAAGGACTCGCAGGAGTCTTCTCCAGCACCATAGTTCAAAGGCCTCAATTCTTTGGCGCTCAGCCTTTTTTATGGTCCAACTTTCACTGCCATACATTGCAACTGGGAAGACCATAGCCTTGACTATACGTATTTTTGTTGACAGGGTGATGTCTCTGCTTTTTAGTGTGCTGTCTAGATTTGCCATGGCTTTCCTCCCGAGGAGCAAGCGTCTTTTAATTTCTTGGCTACAGTCCCCATCTGCAGTGATCTTGGAGCCCAGGAAAATAAAATCTGTCACTACCTCCATTTCTTCCCCATCTATTTGCCAGGAACTGAGAGGGCCAGATGCCATGATCTTGGTTTTCTTAATGTTAAGTTTCAACCCAACTTTTGCACTCTCCTTCTTCACCCGCAACAAGAGGCTCTTTAGTTCTTCTTCACTTTCTGCCATTAGAGTGGTATCATCTGCGTATCTAAGGTTGTTGATATTTCTTCCGGCAATCTTAATTCCAACTTATGATTCATCTAGCCCTGCCTTTCTCATGATGTGCTCTGCATATAGGTTGAATAGGCAGGGCGACAGTATACAGCCTTGCCGGACTCCTTTCCCAATTTTGAACCAATCAGTGGTTCCGTGTCCAGTTCTCACTGTTGCTTCTTGACCCGCATAAAGGTTTCTCAAGAGACAAATAAGATGGTCTGGTACTCCCATCTCTTTAAGAACTTGCCACAGTTTGTTATGATCCACACAATCAAAGGCTTTAGCATAGTCAATGAAGCAGAACTAGATGTTTTTCTGGAACTCTCTAGCTTTCTCCATGATCCAGCGTATGTTGGCAATTTGATCTCTAGTTCCTCTGCCTCTTCGAAATCCTGCCTGTACTTCTGGTAGTTCTCGATCCACATACTGCTGAAGTCTAGCTTGTAGGATTTTAAGCATGACTTTACTAGCATGAGAAATGAGTGCAATGGTGCGATAGTTTGAACATTCTTTGGCACTGCCTTTCTTTGTTATTGGAATGTAAACTGATCTTTTCCAATCCTGTGGCCACTGTTGAGTTTTCCAAATTTGCTGGCAAATTGAGTGTAGCACTTTTACTGCATTGTCTTTTAAGATTTTGAATAGCTCAGCTGGAATACTGTCACCTCAACTAGCTTTGTTGTTGCTCAGTTTTTCTAAGGCCCACTTCACTTCACATTCTAGGATGTCTGGCTCGAGGTCAGTGACCACGTCACTGTGATTATTAGGGATGTTAAGCTCATTCTTGTATAGTTCTTCTGTGTAATCTTGCCACCTCTTCTTGATTTCTTCTGCCTCTGTTAGGTCCCGGCCATTTTGGTCCTTTATCATGCCCAGTTTTGCATGAAACGTTCCCTTCATTTCTCTAATTTTCTTGAAAAGATCTCTGGTCCTCCCTATTCTATTGTTTTCTTCTATTTCTTTGCACTGTTCATTTAAGAAGGCATTCTTATCTCTTCTAGCTATTCTCTGGAATTTCAATTGGGCGTATCTTTCTTTTTCTCCCTTGCCTTTCGCTTCCCTCCTTTCCTCAGCTATTTGCAAAGCTTCCTCAGACAGCCATTTTGCTTTCTTGCATTTCTTTTTCTTTGGGATGGTTTTGGTTGCTACCTCTTGTACAATGTCGCGAATCTCTGTCCATAGTCCTTCAGACACTCTGTCTACCAGATCTAATTCCTTAAATCTATTTGTCACCTCTACTGTATATTCAACAGGGATATGATTTAATTCATACCTGACTGGCCTAGTGCTTTTCCCTACTTTCTTCAGTTTAAGCCTAAACTTTGCAAGGAGATGCTCATGGTCTGAGCCACAGTCAGCTCCTGGTCTTGTTTTTACTGACTGTATAGAGCTTCTCCATCTTTGGCTGCAGAGCATATAGTCAATCTGATTTCTGTGTTGACCATCTGGTGATGTCCATGTGTAGAGCCGTCTCTTGGGTTGTTGGAAAAGAGTGTTTGCTATCACCATCGTATTCTCTTGACAGAATTCTATCAGCCTGTGCCCTGCTTCATTTTGCACTCCAAGGCTAAACTTGTCTGTTATTCCGGTTATCTTTTGGCTTCCTACTTTAGCATTCCAATCCCCCATGATGATAAGAACATCATTTTTTGGTGTTAGTTCTATAAGGTGCTGTAGGACTTCATAGAACCGGTCAATTTCGTCCTCTTCAGCACTGGTGGTTGGGGCATAGACTTGGACTACTGTGATATTGAATGGTTTGCCTTGGATTCGAACTGAGATCATTCTGTCATTTTGAGGATTGTATCCCAGTATTGCTTTTCCTACTCTTTTATTGACTATGAAGGCTACTCCATTTCTTCTGAGGGATTCTTGCCCGCAGTAGTATACCTGATGGTCATCTGAATTAAATTCACCCATTCCTGTCCATTTTAGTTCGCTGATACCTACGATGTCGATGTTTAGTCTTGTCATCTCTTGTTTGACCACGTCCAGCTTTCCTTGATTCATGGATCTTACATTCCAGGTTCCTATGGAGAGAACATCTTTACAGCATCGGACTTTCCTTTCACCACCAGACACATCCACAACTGAGCGTCCTTTCGGCTTTGGCCCAGTCGCTTCACTCTTTCTGGCACTACTAGTACTAGCCCTCTGCTCTTCCCCAGTAGCATATTGGACGCCTTCCGACCTGAGGGGCTCATCTTCCAGCGTCATATCGTTTTGCCTTTTGGTACTGTCCATAGGGTTTTCATGGCAAAGATACTGGAGTGGGTTGCCATTTCCTTCGCCAGTGGATCACATTTTGTCAGAACTCTCGGCTATGACCTGTCCGTCTTGGGTGGCCCTGCACGGCATAGCTCATAGCTTCATTGAATTACGCAAGCCCCTTCGCCACAACAAGGCAGTAATCCATGAAGGGGAATGGTGCATTAATTGTATATAATGGCTATAAAGGATTATCCATCAGGTTCCAATGAATTGTTAGTGCTGTCACACAGAATCTAGCTGCCTTCAATGTGACTATGATCTGTTCGTTTTTAAGTAACCACTGATGACAAATGGTGTTGGAATACCTATTAATTATGGGGAAATTAAATTTTGTTCATGTGCCTCTATAAAAAGAGCAGTGAAGAAGGAAGTGTCCAGAGGTTTTCACCTTTCTGGAATCACAGGACACAGCCTTTCAGCCAGGATCCCTTTATATTTGCCATCCAAGATGGCTGAGGGGAGTGCATGGCATTATGGAAGTGAAGTGGTTATATATCAGAATAGATCTAGTGCCAGACTGGTTGGTACTAGATCTAGCACCAGATGGCTTCCCCAGGTAACAAATGGTGTAGATTTTTCCTCTGTACTGGAAATAAATGTTGTGTGTTTCATACTAGAATTGCCTGATCTCCTCTAACACTATGGGAATAGGAACAAGTAGGGATAAATCATGAAAGTCCCCTGGCTGTTCATGTTGGAAAGACTCAAAGGTGTTTTGTTCTTTCCTTCTTGTCTCTACTTGCTCTATCTCCAGCTTCTGCCACCTCAGTGCACACATTCAAATTGATACTGTCAATGCTGCAAACATTGACATGTTTTTGCACTGGCAATATAAGAGACAGCCTGTTATTTTAATTGCTTCATTTGGGAGGGAGGAATCACCCAGAAGTTGTGATAAGATTGCAAAAAGCCGTCTACAGAATGGGAAATGAACCCTCATATGTAACACTAATTGGATAATGTGATTTATGACATGTAGATAAGGGTGGGGATTGTGTGTGTGTCATGATGGGTTTGGGGGAGGAGATTTCAGATTCTGGCATCCCTCCATGAGTGCCAATGTTTCGTTTCATTACTAAGACTTTTTAGATAAATAATATGCCTCCAATCTGTTTGATTTGTCTCATTCATTGGAACCATGACATCATGCCAGAATCTCTTTTCTTTCAAAGTGGGGTCCTGAACTCCTGCCGCTATCTCTGGTAAGAGAGATAAGCTGGCAAAGATTCAGGGAAGAATCCTCAAAATGGAGAATGAAAGCCTGATTGCTGGCAAAACTTCTGAAGAGGAAATAATAAATAGTTTTCTGTGGGAAGATGAATTTGGGCCAATCTCCAAACATCAGCAGATAACTGAGGTTATCTCATTGTCAAGCTGGAACCACTCCAGTAGAGAATACGGAAGCCAGACTGTGCGGCAAGAGGCCTCAGAAGCAGAATGGGGAGGAGATGTCACATCGTTAACCACTGAGAATCTGAGTGAGTGGAAAATCCTGTCTGCAGATCAGACTGCCTGCCAGACCCAGGAGTCCCCTGCCGAGCCCTCCAGATCCATAGAGACAGAGGAACCCAGCCTGGGACCTCTGCAGCAATGGGAGGTTGGGAAGCCCCCACAAGTGAAAGACCAACAACCTCTGAGCTTGCCCCAGTTAATAGAAGCCTTGCAACAGCAAGGGTGGCAGCAGCAGGACCCAAATGTGCAACCCCTGAATGTACAGCAGGACCATTGGGGCCAGCAGCAGTGTGGCCCCTGGTAGCCATTAAATCAGCAACCAGAGTGGGACCGACAGCAACCGGAGACACAACAACAGCAGTGGGGGCCCCAGCAACTACTAATGATCCCACCCTTCAGAGCAATCTTTGGTGGGGACCCAAAGAAACTGTTTTTCTTCCTCAACCATGTATGCTCTCATTTGAATAGCTGGGCCCATCTGTACCCAGACCTAGGTGCTATGGTCGATGTGATTGCATCCAGCCTAGAGGGAGAAGCATCCGAATGGTTGAACAATTTATATAACAAGCAGACCCCTGAATTGGAGGACCCCCACCTTTTTCTCCTGGGGCTAAGGGAAAGATTTGAGGACCCATCTGTCGCTCTCAGAGCAGAAGAGCAAATCCATAAGATAAAGCAAGATGGCCAGCGTGCCCTGGAGTTTTGAAAGCTGGCCCGTCAGATAAAGAGATGGCCTGAGCAATCCATAATTCATCTTTTTAGAGAAGGGTTAGATGACTACCTTTCTCTGGCATGTCTCTATCGAGCTGTGCCTGACCAACTGCATGAATGGTACCAGGCAGCAGTGAAATTAGATGTTTAGCTCACCCTCTATAAGAAGCCTCTCCTACCTGAACCTGAACCAAGGTCAGAACAACCTGAATGGCAATCACCCCCACGAAGATCTCCAACTACGGTAATGGCTGAAAGACTCAAGTCACCTATAGACCTGGCAATTAAGTGTTTCTGATGCGGACAGCAGGGACATTGAGCAGCAAAATACCTGATCCCCTTTCTCCAACAGCAGAACAGACCAGGACCAGTATTGAGAAAGAGACCTGCACAGCAGCTAAAGGGAGAGAAATCCAACTGGATGACACAGGAACCTGTTATCCAGGGCACATTCCCCACACGGGAGGACGCCAGAACTCATACTGGATCCACCCCTGTTCTACCCTCTTTCGACAGTGATGACAAAGGGGAGAATGACCTGATGGTGAGTCGATGCATCCTACCCTTTTTATTGCCTGCTAAACCCATAATCCCTAAGTTAGGGGCACAAGTAGACCTGAAAGTGCTAGTCGATACTGGCTGCTCCCGATGCATCATTAGGCTGTCATGTGCCTTAAGACTGGGAATACAGGCTAAGCTGCTCTCCAACCCTGTGAAGTTTGAGCAAGCTGATGGCTCCCTAATGGGAGGGACTTTAGTCATGCAATTAACGGAACCCTTACGCCTGAAAATAGGTGAGCACTGGGAGTTTATTCGCCAGCCATATTTATGCAGTTGATTAATGAGGTCCTACACAAACATTTATAGAAAGGGGTTCTGGTGTATTTTGATGACATTCTAATATACAGTATGAATATGACTGATCACATAAGACTGGTCAGAGAAGTGTTAAAGAAATTATTGAATGCCAAACTTTATGTCAAATTGTCGAAATGTGAACTTCATTAAACCCGATTAGATTATCTTGGCTATAAAATTTCCGATAAGGGCATTGAAATGGACCCAGCCAAAGTTAAAACTGTAATTGAATGGCAGCCCCCAAAGACTTGCAAACAGCTCCAAAGCTTCCTAGGCTTTGCCAATTTCTACCATCAATTCATTCCCTCTTTTGCTGAGATTGCTCTACCACTTACAGAACTACTCAAAATGGGTAAGGGAGGGGGAAAACCATGACCTGGTCAACCACTAGCATGGACTATGACTTGTCAGAAACCTTTTGAGAATTTAAAAAGACTATTTGCAGCTAAACTGGTCCTAAAGCACCCCTGCCCCAGGGAGCCCTTTGTAATTCAAGCAGATGCCAGTGACGTGGCAGTCAGAGCTGTGTTACTATAAAAGAATAAAAGTGTAATCCTACAACCTTGTGCCTACACCTCTAAGAAATTCACGGAAGGCTAATGGAGATGGACAGTCTAGGAGAAGGAGGCCTTCACAATTAGGTGGGGGCTATTAACCTGGCAACACTATTTAGAAGGGAGCAAGGTGCCTTTTGAAGTATGGACAGATCACAAAAAATTAGACGCACTAAAAACTCCCCGCAAATTGTCCCCAAAGCAAGTGCGATGGACACAATACTTTAACCATTTTAACTTTACTTAAAAATATATACCAGGAAGTTAAAACTTCCTAGCTGATGCACTATCCTGACTGCCACAGTACAAAAGTGAATGTGAAGACATCTATGAGGAAATTATCCCCAGTTCACAAACTGCAGCACAACTCACACCTCGCAGAACCCCTAATCCTGATGACCCTGGAGTGAAGAAGATAAAATGAGAGCTCCTTACCGATCAATGGTTCAAAGATAATCAAACCTCCCTAACATGCAGGGGGGAGGAAAATTGTATCTACCTGAAACCCTTTGTCTCAATGCTCTCAGATACAGCCATGATGTAAAACAGGCTGGACACTTCGGATATTTAAAAACTGTACACCTCATATGCTGGCAATTTTGGTGGCTGGGGCTAAAACGAGATGTGGAAAACTATGTCAAGAGTTGTACTGTATGTGCCACCATGAAAAGAATTCCGGGAAAACCCCTGGGCTACAGCAGTCGGTAGCAGACTCTTCCCAACCATGAGAAGAAATAGCTATGGACTTTATTGTACACCTACCCAACAGTAGAGGAAATACTGTCATCTGGACTGTGATAGATCTGTTTTCGAAGCAGGCTCACTTTATCGCCTGTAAAGGACTCCCATCTGTGCAACAATTGACTAAATTGTTCCTGAAACATATCTACCAACTGCATGGCACCCCTAAGCAAATAAGTTCAGATAGAGGAGTACAGTTCACAGCGAAATTTTGGAGGAATTTCCTTAAATTAATTGAATCATCTCAAGGCTTATCATCTGCTTTTCATCCAGCTACCAATGGGGCTGCAGAATCCATTAACAAAATGTGGAGCAATACCTCAGATGCTATGTCTCCTACCAACAGACAAACTGGACTGACCTCCCCTTCACCAAGGTGGCCTACAATAATTCTGTTCACAGCACCACTGGCTACATGCCTTTCAGAGTAGCCACAGGAAAAGAGTTCAGCCTGATGCTTGACTATCCTCAGTTGCCCTCTGCTTCCCAGACACTTGATCAGTGGGTGAGGGGGTGGGAAGAGGTTTGGAGAAACATGAAAACAGCATTAAAAAAAGACTTCTGAGACTTATAAAAAACAAACTGATAAAAAGAGGGCTCCCCAAAGAACATTCCAAGTGGGGGAGAAGGTTTATTTGTCAACTAAATATTTATGTCTTAAATTACCCAGCAAGGAATTGGGACCGAAATTCTTGGGGCCTTTCCCCATTGTGAAAATCAACAACCCTGTCACAGTAAAATTGAAACTCCCCAGACTTTTGGGAAAAATTCACCCGGTGTTCCATTGTAGCTTACTGAAATCTTTTCGAGCCTCCACTTTAAGACCTCACCCTAAGAAAGCACCTGGACCTCTCATAGTAGTGGGTCAGACCCGTTATGAAGTGAAACATATTCTTGACTCTAGAATCTTTAAGGGAAAATTGCAGTACCTAGTACAATGGAAAGGATACCCATTGTCTGAAGCCATTTGGGTGAAATCTAGCGATGTGAAAGCTGACAGACTTATCAAAAAGTTTTATGAGAAACACCCCAACAAACCAAAAGCCAGGTCCTAACTTTGTTTACATTACAGGAACTGTTCTTTTGTAAGGGGGGCCAGATGTCAATGCTGCAAACATTGTCATGTTCTTGCACTGACAATATAAGAGACAGCCTGTTATTTTAATTGTTTCATTTGGGAGGGAGAAATCACCTGTAAGTGGTGATAAGATTGCAAAATGCCACGTACAGAATGGGAAGTGAAAGTAAAAGTAATTGGATAATGTGATATATGATGTGTAGATAAGGGTGGGGATTGTTTGTGTGTCATGATGGGTTTGGGGGGAGGAGATTTCAGATTCTGGCATCCCTCCATGAGTGCCGATGTTTCATTTCATTACTAAGACTTTTTAGATAAATAATATGCCTCCAATCTGTTTGATTTGTCTCATTCATCGGAACCATGATAGATACTTTGTGTAATTGGTTAAATAAGTAAATCTGTTGCTGCACATGTTCATCTACACACACACAGGCACACACTTTTTTTGCATCCATGAATGTTTGCAAATACATTACTCAGTATGTTATTAATTTCAATCCAAATAACTAATGTTCATTTTGCTTCTACAATTTCTTAATGAATGCTGCTATAAATGCAACTTTCTTTGATAGATATGTATTATACTGCATGAACATTGACAGAGAAACCTGGCAAATGCGATTGAACTAATAGATTAGGATATTTTGTGTAAAACATCTGTATAGTAAACCACTGTTATAATTTTAGTAAAGAATGCTGTGATGTTCTAGGGTTGAAATCAGTGAAGGATGAGTCCTGTAAATTTCCCTAAATGGAATGGGGAAGAGTAGCATCTTGTTTTCACCACCTACAGGGGAAAAAAACCAAACAAATCCATGGACTTTTCTTCTGGGAAAGTTATCAGTTGGATTAGCTTGCTCAAATCCTGATAAGGAGAATCCTGTGGTTTAAACAAGAATAGCATTGCAATTTCATTTGTTTGTAGATTATTTACCTAAATGAAAGTGTTATAAATGCAAGCTGTGTAGTTATAAATGGTGGCAGGAATAGACAGTTCTACTCTGCTTTCTTGGTAGTTTAATGTATACCTTGTCTTTTTGCTTACAATAAGTATTGGCTTGGATCATCGGATTTTTTTTGTAAGCACAGATTGAAAAAAATTACTACATAGTCTTATTAATAACCCCGAAATGGAACAGACTGAATATATTAAGTCTATAGGCAATTAAGCTTGACTTTCCTTGTATGTGCACTAAACATCTGCAGATTGAATGCTTCAATGGAGTTGGTGTCAAGTAAATTGTTACATTATAAATCTTTAAACTCTGCAGTGACTGGCATGAAATTTTATGTAAAAAGACTCAACACAAAAGAGTTACAGGAAAATCAGAATTGTACCTATAAATCTAAATAGTAGCAGAAATAGAATTTTTTTTAAAAAAATCAAATGCTAAGAGTAGCTAGAAAATTCATTTCCTGGCTTCAGAATGTATCACTCTGAAAAGTGCATGGAGTAGGGAGAGAAGAGTAACTGGTCAGATAATACAGTTGCTTGAGAATGTGTATCTTCCCGAGGGTTGCATAGTCTGAAATGGAATTAGTTAGAAGTTACTTCTGCAAAATTTGCTGGTTTTCTAAATTACAAAATAGTCTTGTATCAGGGCATCTGATTACACATCATTATTCCATGACTGGAAAATACCTATTGTCTAAAGGACTGCAACATAATTGATATTGTTGGTAATAGCATTACATTTTATTACTAATAGTTCTACTCACATTTACCAAACATTAATGAGTTGCTAAATCAGCAGCTGCATGTCTTTTGTGGAATGCTATTGTGACCCAAATGGACAAGAGTTCCCTTTTAAAATCACTTCCAGATAATCTATCATTTTGACAAGTGTAGTATAGGCTTGAATGCTGAAAATAAAACAGTTTAAGAAATTATTTTCTGGATTTCCCTATCTTCCCCTACTTGAGACACAATTAAGAGGACTATGATTGCTAGGGTTTTTTTTTTATAGTTTTATCATTTATAATTTCTCCAATAACTTTTCCTTAAGTGCACAGAAAAACAATAAAACACTGTAAACTAAGTAAACAAGCAAAAAAAAACCCCTCTTCAGCTCGCAGGAGAAAGCCAAATAGTGGAACAAAAGAAAAATGGTAATTAAAAATGTTTCTGCTGAGTGTCAAACCAGCAACTTTTTTCCTACTAAGAAAAGCTTTTAGACACCATGCTGTTTTAATATAAATGATGAAGTCAAGGTTTTATAAACTCTTAGATCAAGGCAAATATTTCCTCCACTGAGAGAGGATTTCTTCTGTGAAATACAATGTTTGGATTTATTTGACTGGTAAGAAGAGGGCAGGGCAGGATTGGTCCAGCTGCAAGAAATGCAGTTTTACTCATTTTATCGCAAGATTAAAAAGATGTTGAAACTCCAAAAAGAGTGCAGAGAACAGCAACAAAGATGATTAGGTGGCTGGAGGCTAAAACATATGAAGAATGGTTGAGGGACCTAGGTATGTCTAATCTAATGAAGAGGTGAGTGGATAGCTGTCTTCCAGTACTTGAGGGCCTGTCACAGTGAAGAGAAGGTCAACCTATTCTCCAAAGCACCTGAAAACAGGAGAAGAAGCCATGGATGAAACTAATCAAGTAGAGATCAACTAACAGAACAGTTAATCAGTGGAATGGCTTGCCTCCAGATATTTTGGGTGCTTCACCACTAGAGATTTTTAAGAAGAGACAGGACAGCCATTTGTCCAGAATGCTATAGGGTCTCCTGTTTAAACATGGGGTTGGGCTAGAAGACCTCCAAGGTCCTTCCAATTCTGTCAGAAATAGATATTATATAAAAAGAAAAAGGCTTCCAAAGTCCTATAGGTAAAAGCAGCCAAGGTGACATTTGCAACAGGAGGGAAGTGACTAAAGTCTGATGTATGTGTCCTCAAAAAAATGGTAACTGACTATTTTGGTGATGGGACAAGTGGATATGTCTTGAGAGAAAGAGCCCAAGTGAGTTTTGTGAATAGATTTAATTTTTCTGTAAGTTTTACTTTATAGATCTCCTAATGTTGAACAACATAATTTTAAATTTACAATTAAAATCAACCCAATATTTTTAAAGTTCTCTCTGCCTAGTTTCTCAGCTATTCCATTTCAAAGAATTGGCATTGGTCCATTTTTCCTTAGTTTGACTCTGGATCTTGATGGTCAGTTGAAGCTGGCTAGATGTTCCCACTGTAAACTAGCTCATTGGGATTGTTATATTGGAAAACCACAAAGAATGTTTATTTATCGTGAATCTGAATGGTTTAAACTGTGGTGTTCCAGGTTTAGGAAGGCAATATACTGAAGCAATATAATACTTCAGCTCCTATAAGGGCAGCAACCTTGTTAGACTGTAATGCAACTCCAACTTGATAGTGACTACTGTCTGCCTTAGGCTAAGCTGAGGTCCAGTCTGTGAAGGGGAGTCTGGCTTCAGATGGCCCAAATAGCCTTCTCTGCAAAAGATTTACAAGTGAAAGGGAAGACCCAGGGTTGACCATTTCTCTCTGCAGTTTTCTCTTCACAATGGATGGAGAGAGAAAGAAAGGAAGGAAGATGACTGTTGTGTGCTCCTGGCTACTTCCTTTCACAACCAGTGGCAAACTCATCTGACCAACAGTTAATACTTCCTTGTTTTGTTTATTGCAATAAGGGGGGGGGGGGGAGAAGCTATCAAAGCTTGGTTCTCTCCTACGTTTATCATCCCAAATCAACATCTTTATATATTCCTTACACTAACCACCTATTCCTCCTTGTTTCCCTTTGGCTGAGGTACTATGAGGTTACATTCTGTACGATCACCTTCTACATATTTCCTACTACCCTCCCTGAACATACTAAATCATACATTGCATGTGCATTATAATTAGCAGATAATGTATGTAAGGTGTGTCTAATAATAACCAATAAGATATTGAGCATGGTCTATTGTCTTGTTTTTGAGTTCCTGGTTATTTTATTTCTTAGAACAATAGGTTCTTTTCTGTTCTTCCCCATTCAGTTAATTTGCCTGTTATTCAGTCAATCAATCAGTTTATTATTACAGCCACAGGCGAACACAGAAAATTAAACATTCCAATAAAACATAACTAAACAGAACTGAACACAAGAAGGCACAGCAATATATTACAACTAATGATGTAATCAATGAGTGTCCAAAGTCTGCCTAGTTTTTCAGACAGTATAACAAAACCTATCTACCTTCAGAGAGACTGAGTCATACTGACCTGACAATAAAAATACATTGAGTATGGTCTAATACTGAATAAAACACGTGATAAAATTAATTATAAAAGATTATTAAAAAGATCTAAAATATTTATTCATGTTTCTGGCGAATCCCCAGAGCTACTGTGCAGAATCTAGCCACCTGCGCTGTGATCACTGTCTGCTCGTCCTTAAGAAGCCACTGTAGGTAAATACTTTCCAAACGACCAGCTATTTTCTCTTTCAGCTACTTCCTCTACAGCTAATTCCTCTTACAATTTTAAATTTTGGAGATGTTTCATTTAACTGAGATAATTCTTCCAATTTTTAATACAGAATCAGTGCACAAAGGTAAAAGTATTGATAGTAGTCTCTCTCTCTCTCTCTCTCTCTCTTGTTCTCTCTTGCTCTCTGTCTCTTTCATATTCTCACATGCTCAAGATTGACTCAGCCTTCCATCCTTTCCAGGTTGATAAAAGGAGGGCCCAGATTGTTGGGGTCAATATGCTGGCTCTGTAAACCGCTTAGAAAGGTCTGTAAAGCATGTGAAACCGTATATAAATTTAAGTGCTATTGCTATTGCAAATACAAGATCAATCTCAGAAAAATGGGGACGGATTAAAATATGGAGTCAAAATGAACTAAAGGATCATAGATTTTAAAAAGAGGGAAAGTAAGCCAGGTTACTGAGTTGGATTAATGCTTTATTACCTAATCTGCACAAATCAGTTGAGAAAATGTTAATAGCCCTGAAAAAACTTTCTTCATACCCTTCCCTTTCTTATTTTCTTTAATTCTGGATGACAACTTCTGCTTCTACTAATAATATTTTGGCCTCATAAATATTAGCAATCATTCAGTAGAGTTGGAATATAAATTGGCTATGTGTGGAATAAAATTTTGAAGCATTCCATAGATCACAATTTTTTTTCTCAGAATGCTTGTTGGAGCAATACTGTAATGCAATATAGCATTATTTAAAGGCACCTGTACTTAGGAAGAAAAACAAATTGCAGTGTCAAGCATAAAAAAAGGTTACAAGAGCCTAAAGAAACCAGATTAGTGTTTCTCTCCTACTTCACAAAATTGAAAGAAATAAATCAATTTGTACTTATTTCCATTATGTCCTGAGGCTATTTCCTTCTTTTTGGACAACTTTTTAATTTTTTTCCATTAAGTTTTTAACAGAGTTTTAGAAAGTTAAAGATGCAAAGCACAAAATGAGATAGTTGAAAGAGTGAAATTTTTTAAAGTACTTATAATAATAATAAGTTGGAAGGGATCTTGGAGCTCATCTAGTCCAACCCCCTGCTCAGGCAGGAAACCCTATACCATTTCAAACAAATGGCGGTCAGTGTCTTTTAAAAACTTCCAATGTTGGAGCATTCACAGCTTCTGGAGGCAGGTTATTCCACTGGTTAATTGTTCTAACTGTCAGGAAGTTTCTCCTTAGCTCTAGGTTGCTTCTCTCCTTGACTAGTTTCCATCCATTGCTTCTTATCCTGCCTTCAGGTGCTTTGGAGAATAGCTTGACTCCCTCTTCTATGTGCAGCCCCTGAAATATTGGAACACTGCTATCATGTCACCCTCACCCTTCTCTTTGTTAAACTACACACCCAATTCCAGCAACCGTTCCCTATATGTTTTAGCCTCCAGTCCCCCAATCATCTTTGTTGCTCTTCTATGTATTCTTTCTAGTGATACAGTATATTTTTTTCTTTTGAATGAAGATGAATCTACGTGTCCCAGGATAATGTTCTAGGATCCAATCTGGGTAAGTCACCAGGACTGGAGGTTGAGTCTTCCAAGCTTTTGGACTTGCGCTGGAGTTCCCATCCTGAAGGAATTTCTTTCTAGCAGAGTGTGAGATGTTCTGTGTGTGATACTTATTTTTTTTCCCCTGTTTTACTTTTGATGATCACTCTTATTTATTTTCTGATGAAAATGTGAAAAAAAAATTAAATGTTATTTTTAACCAACCTTAGGGACATTAATTTACCCTAATAGATGGTTTAAATTTTCTTTAACAAATACGTGATAAATCATTTTTAATGGTAGAGTACATAGTGTTCCTCCACTCAGGGGGAATTCTTCTTGACAGAAATATTGCAACTTAAATGGTAAAAAATGACTATGGTTGGTTACCATGTCAAGCTGCACATAAATACGTTTTATGTCAAATCAATAAATGTTCTGGTGAATTGTTGATTTTTTTAATTATTATTTAGCATTATATGTCTCAAATTGGGCTGCAGGTAAATACATTGTGGGGTAAGCCCTGAACCACGTGGCATAACTCATTGTTATGCAGCATAAAATATAACGTATCAGGGCATGTGCAAACACACATCATATCTATTTTATTTTATAAATAATAAGGTAAAGGTTCCCCCGCACATGCGTGCTAGTCGTTTCCGACTCTAGGGGCTGGTGCTCATCTCCGTTTCAAAGCTGAAGAGCCAGCGCTTGTCCGAGGACGTCTCCGTGGTCATGTGGCCGGCATGACTAGATGCCAAAGGCGCACGGAGCGCTGTTACCTTCCCACTGTAGCGGTCCCTATTTTTCTATTTGCATTTTTACGTGCTTTCGAACTGCTAGGTGGGCAGAAGCTGGGATGCATAACAGGCGCTCACTCTGTTACGCGGCACTCGGGATTCGACCCGCCAAACTGCTAACCTTCTGATTGACAAGCTCAGCGTCCTAACCCACTGAGCCACCGCGTCCCATTTTATTTTATATTAGATACTATACATTGTAATCACAAAGTAATGTACGATTTTAATTGCAACATTTAAGTTTATGACTGCATGTGCTAATGCATCATATGTGTAATGTGCATGTCAACATTCTTTTTTTGAAAGAAAAAAAACTGAAGAAAAAAAGGGTTCCTGAACAATGATTAACTTTGGTCCCACTGCTCTGTCTGAACCTGAAAATTCCTCATTTGCAAAATACGATTATAAATGGTTTGCCTGAGACTAGATCTTTGCTTAACTATCTGGATTAATTATGAAGTTTGGGTAAGGTTAATTTTGATCTGCTGAAGGGAATTTTTTGGCCTACCAAACTTTGGATTTCAACTCACCCATCCCAACAACATGGAAAATGTCAGTGAACTGTAAAACTCAAGGATATTTGTTATTTATGTAGGTTACACATTCCAAGAATGAACAACCAGCTTCATACAGTCAGTATGTTTTTTGTCTGACTTCTGAGGCAGTCCCTTACCTTAGGACTTGGTTTTTATATTAGTACTCAATGTTCTTGTGTTTTTTTTAAAAAAAGGCTTTCTGACCCTCAGATACCTCATGTTAACACAGCATTGATTCATTAGCTAGATAGATTTTGATTTTATCTGAATGATGGAGCTGCGTTTTTAGCATAAGTACCAGCTGTCAGCATCAGAATATTTCTGCATATCTTCCTGCTAATGTAATTATAAGAACAGCATGGCATAAGTAAACCTCCTGATATAAGCATGATTTAATGCAACAAAAAATGATATGTATTTTGCTCTCCCTTTCATCTTAGTCTGATTAACACTAGGTTTACACCTATAAATTGTAGCATCCTATATTATTGGGCAATACATTACAAGCATGATAACATTCAATACTACTTGTAATAGTTGCATTTTAGAGCTCTTATAACAGCTCCAGAATTAGAGAGAAGGTAGAATTTGTTTTTTGTGCAAGTCTGTTTCTAGCAATATAAGCAGAGCGATATCCCGCCAGTAATTACTGTGGATAATGCGAAATGTATTGCCAGCAGGTAACACGATTATGTATTAAAAGGGTTGGCAACTGATGCCTGTTAAATTAAAATATGCTGAAAATTATAATATTTTTGTTATACCATATTTTTGTTGTTATATCTAGCTCTTTTTGAGTTTTCAGGCAAAATTATAATAGATGGATGAGTAATTGAATTTTATGGTGTTCCCTGAGTGCTTCCAAGTATCATAACACTGAATGGGTGGAGGCTCGTTCTCCCCTTAAGTGCACTTAGAAATTATTAATACAAATTTTTTGAAAAGGATTTACTTAATCCTGCAAAGTAACACTTCTGCTAAATCAGTACTATTTGTTCTACTGGTTTTGCATTGTTTGCTATATATTAAGCTTCAACACAATTTGATTAAGTAGGAACCATGTAGTTTATTTGTGTGTGTGTGTGTGTGTGTGTGTGTGTGTGTGTGTGTGTTTGTGTATTCCAACTCATTTCATGTTTTAGCTATTACATTTATTTTATTCAGTATTTAATCATTGCCTTAGGCATCATTTTAAAGAGAATATTGAAAAAATAAATTAATAAGCAAAATATACTTTTCATATTAGAAATTATAACAGAAAAGCATATACTGTTTTAACTCTTCCACTTTTCATAAAATGTTTCAAACAACTAAACTGCAAAAAAATCAGTTCCTAATAAACTGTGGTTAGACCCATGTTTTGCTTGGTTTTGTTTTTCTATCTGGATGTTTTATAGATATGATCTCCAAAAGATAGAGAGGAGAGAAATGTGAGATTGGTTCTTAAAGCACATTATTTTAAATAAATGCCTTTAAATAAGGGTATTTAGGTAGTTGTATGTCTTTTTCCATTAAGAAATAATTCATAAGCAAGAAAGCTTGGTATAATTAGCTCTTCAATCCAGCTAGGAAGCATAACCAGAAGTATTAGTGTAGGACATGACCAGGCTGAGCCCGAGGGAGGGGTCAAATGCATCATCAATCATCACCTTGAATTCCTTTGACTTTTATCTACGGCCAATTTGCTTTGACCATTAGTAGCTCAGATTCTTTTAGAGAACTTAAGCTTGCAATAAATCTTTACACTCTTTTGAACCGCCTGAATCTCCTGATTTCCATGGTGCTTGACAATCAGCACTTTATTACACTATAATATGTAATCTATATTAGGTTATAATAAACAGTATTTTGCAAGACCGAAAATATTTCTCCCTTTTTCGTCTCTCGAAAAGTAAGGAAGACTCTTTCTCAAGCACTTCCCATCATTTCCCCCTATGTGTTATCTACCCATTGCCCTAAGCCCGGGGTGGTGAACCTATGACATGCATGCCACAAGTGGCATGCAGAGCCCTCTTTGTGGGCATGCATGTCATTGCCACAGTCCTAGGCCTTCAGCTGGGTTTTATAAAACCTTTTTGCTTTAGGCCTCTGCTGCCATGTGCAAAAAAAAAAAAAAGTTTCAATCGATCAATCAATTTCAACTTCTTGTGGGAAAAAAAGATCTTGCAAAGTTGGAATTGATTGATTGAACTTTTTAGTCCCAGTCTGCTATTACCACATCAGTCACACCCACCCAATGGGCCATGCCCACGCAATGGGCCATGCCCACCTGGCACCCAACAATACATAAGTGGGTTTTTGGTTGCAGTTTGAGCACTTGGTCTCTAAAAGGTTCGCCATCACTGCCCTAGGCTGTAGATCTTCCTCGTATCTCCCAGTTCGTTCTCACATACCCCATCACATTCTGTTCACTGTGAAATGTTTTTCACTCTACTCTCCCCTTGCTCTAACAGGTTAGACTTAGCATGTCCCGTAGCAATAGGAAGTATCCCCTCCTACCCAGTGCCTCTATACCAGATTGCAGCAATGCGATTGCTGTCATGATAGCAGCCAGGTCATCTCATCAGGCCTTGTGAAAGCGCAACTGTCCTTCAATCCAGAATGCTTTTTTTCCCCTTTAACTCACTTCAGTGCTGGCTATTTCAAGCCATTAAAACCTATAGGCCAAGTATCATCAAGATGCAGATGGCATCTCATTATACTTATTCACACTGGACTGAGAATGTGATAGAAGTATTGACTTGAAAGCTATAAAAGGCTGGATGAGAAGAAACAAGCTGAGACAGATTCTTTGAAAGGTAAAAGGGCTGTTTGTCCCAAAAATTTTATAGTTCTGACCTGTCCTATTGGATGGATAAAAAAGCACCCTTCTGAAACATCATGCTTTTCATCTCCTCCTAGACTAATGATTTTTAGGATTGGCTGCACAGGTATCATAAGTAATACCCTGGCAGTATTTACTCATAACCTTATCATCTCTGGAATCATCTAACACAATGGGCATTCTGATGAAAGACAAAAAATGCTAGAGCCTGGCACTCAGACAAATCAATCATCAAAAGGTACATAGAGATAAACAATATTTCAAAAGAGACAATAAAAAACCCTTTAAAAAGACCAGAACACCCAGCAATCAACAACTAGCTAATCAAATATTAACACAGAATTAATATCAGATCAACAATCAACTAGTAATCAATACTCAAGTAAAGGAACTACTAGCTCAGACAAACAATCAAAGTGTAAACAACAGCCCAATTAAGGAATTACCAAGAAAAAAAAGAACTCTCCCATCAATGCTGACAGAAAAGCTTATTTATATATAATTAGAGAGCAAACCCCACTCTCTTCTAGCATTGATGATAGTACTCCATTGGGTAATAAAACATCTGCAAAGCAATAGCAATAGCACTTAGACTTATATACCATTCCATAACAGCATTATTCACATCCTTTCAAATATATATATATAGTCATTTTTACATACATTTTCCCTCCCTCATTCTACTGAGCATTCTTTCATGCTTCTCATTAATTTAAACCCATGTATTGTTACTCCCTAAAATAATTCTTTTCATTCTCACCCATCCAGGTTTATTCATTATGATGTTAAGTCAACTGAGGCACAGCAGCTTTTAGTATTAAAATGAAGGTATAAACCAATTCATTTTAATTGTATCTGTGCAATGTGTAACATTCCCTTCTAGCAGCAAGGAGAATGCCAGAGAGTTTTGGCACAATTTGGATTAGCCCCAAATCAAGCAAAGCCCAGTTTTACCCCAGATATATTTGTGCTAATCTAGGAAAGCTGTGCAACATACTGTTGCTCAGTTATCAAATATGTGTGGTTTATTGGCACTTTCAATAGTTAATATTGATAAAATCAACAATACAATTCCTTGTGTTGGTAGTCCTCAAATTACGACCACAATTGACCCCCAAATTTCTGTTGCTAAATGAGACAGTTGTTAAATAAATTTTGCCCCATTTTATGACCTTTCTAGCCATAGTTGTTAAGTGAATCTTTGTATTTGTTTAGTTAGTAACACATTTGTTAAATGTGAATCTGTCTTCCCCATTGACTTTGCTTGTTAGAAGGTTGCAAAAGGGGATCGCATGACTCCAGCTGTCAAAAATATGAGTCAGGTGCCAAGCATCTGACTTTTGGTCACCTGACCATCAGGATGCTGCAATGGTTGCAAATGTGAAAAACAATCTCAAGTTACTTTTTCCAGTGCCATTGTAACTTTGAACAGTCACTAAATGAACTGTTGTAAGTCAGGATTACCTATATATACCAGATAGAAATATGAAATCATGTTAACTATTAAGCATTTCAAGCTGTCTCTCCCTGTGCAGGAGAAACAAATCAAGCTCTTTTCCATGATCTCATTTTCATCGTCATGGAAATCTCTCTAAGTAACAGAGCATCAGGGGAGAAGTGATCAACTTTTAGGTAATCCAGAAGGTAATGCAAGACATGTGGAAGCAGCTAAATCCTGATTGCAATCAGAGGCTGTTCTACTCACCTTCAGAGCTTTGTAGTGGCTTAATTGATGAGTCTCATGAATCTGTTTTCGTTTGATTATAACTTAATTATGTTCTGTTTTTCATTCTATTATTGTACTGTGTTTTCTTCTTTATTGATGTACACAATCCTTTAAGTGCATCAGTAGATTAGATTAAAGAGAGGAAAATGACAATAGTCAGAGGATGAAAAATAAAAAGAATTGACTGAAGACTGCTAATATGTCTCCAGACTCCCAAAATCCAGGAAAACATTTTGATGAAAAAGATTCACAGTTATCTCTAATTTTAATATATTTTATTCAGTAGCCTATAAAAGAAATACAATGTTTTATTGGGTAATTAATACACTAGTAAACAGAAGGTTGCAGTTTTTAAAAAGAGAACAAATTTTGCAACTACCAAGTTATAGGCAGGAAAGATATTCTCATCCCTTGGTACACTTAGATATTACATACCTACTTAAAAAGGGAAAGTTTTAATGTCTTTTTGACTGCCAGAAGTGAACATGCAAGTTGCAACTTCATAAACACTATACATCTTGGCTTCTGTTTACCTTAAATAAACAGTCCTAAATTTAAGCTACATATTAAAGCATTGTATAGACTGTTTCATGGTAGACAGATGCTGATCAGCAACAAACATTCCCATTAATTGAAATAACTTCTGTTTAGAAAAAGAAGGAAATGAAATATAAGAACTAATTGAACAAAGACATTTCCATGTCTGAAAGGTGAAGAGAAAAACAAGAGATCTTACTTCATCGTCTCTCAGGATCTTTGCCCCAGTGGGCATAATTACTACAGAAGGTAACAAGTACACAATACAATTATATAGGTTTATTGAACAAAACTTGAATACAGATTTTTTTTTTAGTACAGTCCTGAATTTCACTTAATTGGTGGTGCACCTCACTGATTAATGTGATTTTTTTCCTTAACTAATGTAAACAGAAAGGTTATCTGAATTACTAATAAAATAGTTATCAAAATTTGCCTTGTAGCTGCTTGAGTTCAGAAAGATTTCCAAGTGTAGAAAAAGAAACCAAGAATTTTGTTGTTGTTAGTTGTGAAGTTGTGTCCGACCCATCGCAACCCGATGGACAATGTTCCTCCAGGCCTTCCTGTCCTCTACCAAAGGGCTTTTCAACTTTTTCACCCATTGTACCACTTTTAGGATATGGCAACATCCGAGTAACACCAGTTGCCTAGCAATGTGTCAAAAACTTGATCAAAAAAAAAAAAAGGAAAAAAGTGATAAAGCACAAGTAGTCCTTGACTTACAACAGTTAGCTTAGTGACTGTTCGAAGTTATGATGGCACTGAAAAAAGTGCCCCTCAAGCCACAGGTGAGCAAGACACCTGCCTGCCTGGCAGCGCTCTTCCTCCTGTTCAAGGTTTTCATGGTTGTTGAGCATTTCTGTTGAGGATTGGCAGCGGGGTTGGGGTGGGAGGTGTTTGGTTTTTATTCCCCCCCCCCTCTGCTGGGTGGTTGCAGCAGGCTTTGGTCACTTCACATGACTCTGGGACACTGTGACCGTCATAAATATGAATCAGTTGCCAAGCATCTGAATGTAAATCACAAGACCCTGGAGATGCTGCAACGTTCCATCTGATCAGCACTTCTTCTAGGTTCAGAAGCACCAGGATCAGTGCTGAGCTCCAGCAGGAGCCTGGCATTGATCCTGGCTCTTCCACTGAGCCCTGACAGCCCTGAAGAAGCACTGATTCTGGCGCTTTCGCTGAGCCCTGACAGCCCTGCAGCTCCAGCCATCTCTCGCTCAGGCTTGTGCAGTGCTGCCACCTGTTCAGCTCATTCCCCTTCCCCACTACTTTTCTAGGATGGTTGCATACCACCTGCTAGGTGCCAATGTACCACAGTTGGTATCTGTACCACTGGTTGAAAAGCCCTGCTCTACCATCTTCTGGAGTCCATTTAAGCTCATGCCTACTGCTTCAGTGACTCCATCTAGCCACCTCATTCTCTGTCGTCCCCTTCTTCTATTTCCCTTAATCTTTCCCAGCATTAGGCTCTTCTCCAGTGAGTCCTTCCTTCTCATTAAGTGGCCAAAGTACTTGAGTTTTTGCTTCAGGATCTGGCCTTCTAAAGAGCAGTCAGAGTTGATCTCCTCTAGGACTGACCGGTTTGATCGCCTTGCAGTCCAAGGGACTCGCAGGAGTCTTCTCCAGCACCATAGTTCAAAGGCCTCAATTCTTTGGCGCTCAGCCTTTCTTATGGTCTAACTTTCACAGCCATACCTTGCAACAAGGAAAACCATGGCCTTGATTATATGCACTTTTGTTGGCAAGGTGATGTCTCTGCTTTTTAGTATGCTGTCTAGATTTGTCATAGCTTTCCTCCCCAGGAGCAAGTGTCTTTTAATTTCTTGGCTGCAGTCCCCATCTGCAGTGATCTTAGAGCCCAGGAGCCCAAAAATAGTAGCAGGCAAAAAGTCATGGCTATATTTGGATTTCATTGTCTTTGACATTTCATTTTAGTTTTCCCCCAGCATATTGCTGCATGTCCATGCATTTATTCATGCAGATGGATTGTATATACTTTATTAGAATGAATATATTTATATTTATCATATAATGAATGAATGTTTATCATATGATGTTCATTAAACTCATTAGCTATCATGATCTAAAAGTCATTTGCTGGGCAAACTTAGAAAGATGCTACATTTTGATTAAACATGGAATGCCTCTTATTCAGCCAACCTCTTTTGCTATACAATGTAAGATGTAAAAAGTAGCAGTTTATTTGAAAATGCATTTTGAAATAGCAGCAAAGGAATGGAACAAATAGTTCACAAGCTTTAGAAAATGATAATGGACCATTGGTAAGGACCTGAAGTTTCTTTTATCTAAACAATTCTTAAGTTTATGAAGTAATACCCATGGAAATAAAAACAATAGGACAGTACTTAATTTCTTAAAATAAATTATTTAAGGTAATTATCCTTCTGGTTATCTTCTCTTCAGTTTTAGAATTGGAGCCATTGCAGCACATTAACAAAAGTCACTCTAAGAATATCTCTCTAAGCATAAAAATGCTAAAATATATTAACACTCATTAAATTTATTGAGAATTTTAAGAACATTTAACTGGGAATATGAATGAGGTTGAAGTCTCCATCTATGTAAATAATCAATTCCATTCAATATAAAATAAGAATGTGTATTTTGATTATTTTTTTTTAATAAGTTGGCACATGTTTTGCTGAGGGCATACTTTTGATTCTGCCAAAACTAGGGATACAAGATATCTGAACAAGCAAAGAAAGACATCAATAATTGGAAAGTGGACAAATTGGACACAATAGCTGTTTGATTTTCCTGGCATCTGTGTCAAACAATTACAACAAAAATTGCCAAAAAAGAATTACTTAGGCCTACATGAATATATAAAAGCATTAGAAAAAATGGTTTTTCAATTGTAATATTACAAATAAAGGCAAATATACGTGTCCCAGGATAATGTTGTAGGATCCAGTTTGGGTCAACAACTGGTGCCAGAGGTTTAGTCTTCTAAACTTTTCGACTCATGCTGGAGCTCATCCTCAAGAAATGTAATATTGTTCAAATCAATCTTTATTTTCAAGAATACATATTAATAATAATATCAAATCAATGATAATGCAATTTTTCAATTTCACAATGGAAAGGCAGGATGAGTCATATCAGCTACAGAGATCATAGATTCGAAGGGGCTAGATTGAAACAGTTTGCTGGAATCAGGAAATAAATAATACAAAATCTATGCATTTGAGTCAAGAAAATGGAATGAAGGAAGCATTTTTCATGCAAGAAGAATAATTTACAAGGTTATGATACACAAAAGTTTGAATGGCTACCATTGGGAAAATAATCCATCTTCTTAAAAAAAATAATCAAGATACTCAAAAAGCCAAACAATATTTATGCCTGCTGTATTTCATCCTCCTTTTGCTAGAGATCTAGTAAACCTATCCATACACTACATTGAATCAGGAATCATACAGATTGCTACCAAAAATTTGAGAAAGGGAAGAGCAAAATGGTGGATAATTTTGTGTTTATTATTTTATGTTTGAATGTCATGTGCCCTTTATTAATATACTTTCTATGTCTTTTTGTCACTTTCCCAGAACAGAAAACATAGACCATTTTGCATTAATCTTAGCTCTCTAATCCTGCATGTATTCTTCTGAAATATTTTCACTTTATCATTCAAGTGCAATTCTACAAAACATTTTTTTTAAAAAAAAAAATACAATAAAAAATCCAGTAAAAACATCAAAGGAGGGATGGGAATTTCCTTAACATTCAGGTTGCTTATTTGATCCTATGTTCCATGTTATTTTTTTAAAAAAAATAATGCTTCACTAAATATGAAAGGTGATAAGGATATCCTTTAAAAAAAGAAATTCATAAGCCGTAAAATATATTGCATAAGATATTCTGAACTTGTTATAGCCTATTGATATAATAAATCACATTATTGTTTTCAATTATTATCACCAAATACATTAGCAAATAAAAAGCTCATGCCTTTTTCTTCCTTAGAATGGAAAGCTCTTACACACAAACACACACAAACACACAATTCCTGAAATTTTTAATAGAATTTCCATACTTTCCCTTGACTGATGTTGGAAGTATATAAAATAGCCAATATTTTGCATGAATATTTTAAGAAGTTTACAGTGCAGGAAGACAAGAGAGTCCACTCCTTTTAAATGTAATCCTATGCATAACTACTTAAAGCTAAGCACCCATGAGAACTATAAGAAAAATTGGTTATAAGTTTGTAACCTGTATAATGGTTGTAATTGTATACTTAAAGCTGCTGCCCTTTCTTACATCTAATTTAGTTTCATTAAATTTAAATGTGTGTGGTGGTTTAGATAAGCTTTGGGAAAGAAGTTTGAAGTAAAACCAATTTAGTTTTTCTTCTTTTATCAATTCTGAAATAAATTGATAGTAAACACAACTGCCTTCTGCTGATTGTTTATGATAGAAGAGGAACTAATTGCTAGATTATCATACTGAATTATAATCCATTTGTACAGCTACTTCAGATTTAATAATCTCCAGTGTTGTTTACACAACAAAGCTTTCTCTATGTGAAGCATTTAAATGGGACTGGGTTCTTTTAATTTTAGTATTGGCAAAAATATTAATTATAAAATATTTATAATAACTTTGCTTATTGTATTTTGTACCAATTTTTTTTCTGTGGAAAGCTACAATGCATGCAATAGTTTCTCAGCATAATATACACTTTTTGTTGTCAGTAATCCACCAATATTTGTTGTTGTCTGTCAAGTTAATACAAACTGCTGTTTCGATATTGAAGGTTGAGAGATAAGTCATTTGTTTAGAGAAGTATTCTCAGATAAAACATACATCATCATTTTGTGTATGATCACTACTAATTTTCCACCATTTGGATGGATGTAAAAAAGCACTATATGAAACATTTCAAAAATCTTAGTTTTTGTGTTTATTTTATTTTGTAAATACTTGCTTAAACAATGAACTTCAATTGTTAAAAGTGTGTTAAAATTAGCTTTACAGATAGTTGTAAAATTATCTAAACTAAATGTATAAACTTTTATTTTAATTTTGAAAGTTCCATTTATTTTTAAATAGTGTAAAACATCAAGAATGGAAGTTAGGAGCAAATAAAATTAACAATTTCATCCATGTGTAACAATCAAATAAATATGTTGTCAAGCCATATGGATTTCATAGATTTCTTTATATATCACTTCCATTCAATTTTTACATTCATCTGTTTTTAAAGAACAAAGAAATGCACTATTGTTGTTAGATGCATTTTCGCCTAAGATATATAATTCATGAACAGATATCTAATTCTTCTAAATGTACATTGGTTGCAGCTTTTTCCAAACACATAGTATTTATAAGGAAATTTTCTTTATTGATATGTTTTAAGTATAATTTTTAAATCAAACATTAAACTTCAAAACTTGAGCAACTGAAAAATAACTGGGTTCATTTAAAAATGCAGACTAAACACATTGTCTGCCTTGAGAGCTAAGATGCAAAGATGATACTCAGATTGTAGTTTTAGAGAGCTGCATTTTGTTTAGAACAGGTGAGATTGTATCCTCTTTACATTTCAACAGAAAAGATACATAGTACATACAAGTATGTAGAATTGTGGCCACATTTTATTTCCATTGTAAAATATATGAGGGTGCTTTTATTTTTAATCCCTTCCATGCCTATTTTACAACCTCCTTCAGTTTTGCAAGTGAAAAATTCTTGCTTATAGCGTATATCTCCATGTTTATTGCAATCATATAAATAATTCATTTACTGAATAATTTTCAGTGAGAAATTAGATAATTTAAAGTAGATTATTATATTTATCACACATAACTGTATACTTCGCATTCAAATGTAAATTATTCCATCCTATTGAAAATGTAAATATTTTTTTGTCAGTTTGCCATATAGGATTCACCATAGCAATACCCACATCACACTTAATCTGGTGCTAAAGATGCGCATTATATATGTTTTAATGAACTTTCCCTATCAGTTGTTTTTTCTGGCAACAAAAAAAAAGCAATTTTTCAGAACTTTTTCTGGAGTATTTCAACTTCCCAACCGAGAACAGAATGACAGGTCCAAAGTCACCCAGCTCAGTTTTGTACCTAAAACAAAATTACAATATAATGACTCTATTGTTATGTCCAGACTTTTAACCATCACACCAAACTGGGTCTTGCATTAGATAATGAGTGTCAAACTTGCCGCATGATGTGACATGTTGCAACGTATTGTGGCTTTTTTTGCAGAGCCAGAGCTGGGGTGAGCGTGGTCTTCATATGATGAAACCGGCCCGCAGGCACCCCTGCATTAGATAGCTGAATTCAGAAGTTAGCTGCCTGGCTCAGGAATTCTGGAAGTTGAGGTCCATATGTTGCAAAGAGATTGCAATTGCACTCTGATTTACTTGAACATAATGTTGTCTTTAAATATCTTTTCTATTTCATCTAGACTTTTAAGTTTCCATGAATGCAGAGATAATGTTTCCATGAATGAACAGCCACTCTAAAATGGCTGCAATTGATGTACATTGCTGCCTTTCATGACCATTTTTTCCATTTCTAACACACGCTTAGTGAAAGGAAAGGATTGTTTCTTTTGTTATATTGTTTCAATTACTTTTATTTCAAATGTTTTCAGAGCCTATGTTTCAATAGCTTTAGTATAATAATCAGAAATACTTTTGGCTTGCTTTATCTAGCCTACTGTATACATTAACTGTCTTTCTACTACTGCAGTTTAGGTACTTTAAATTATTTTATTTCAATTTTCCTCCAACCCTGAGGTTATTTCACTACTATAATTTACTGTAATAAAGCTGAATATTTGTTTGTTATAATATGGTTCTGTTTGTTTGTCTGTTTGTTTGTTCATTTATTTGTTCATTCATTCATTCATTTATTTAATCCACGTAGGCTGGGGTAATTTTTATATAGATAAAATTTATTTGGTGCTTCAGATTTATGCCTTTTCGCTTGTGCAAAGATGTTTCTGCCATGTAATTAGAAAATATCAAGCAGCAAATAAAGATTTTATAATCTCTGAATCATATTTAATTTATAAGCTAGCATTAGAATTCCTGCATAAAGAAGCATTTTAAAATAATAACATTTTAAAATAATCTTGTATTCATACTGCAAACATGTATTTATTTATTTATTTATAAACGCTTATATCCTAAGGATGATTAAACAAAAATAAACACCAAGCACATTACATGGGAATATCTAAGGCTAATTTTAATTTCAAATTCAATTATATTTCTTGTGCTAATGACAGTATTTCCCGCATTTGGGTTCATAAAAGAATACAAATCATTCTGTGCCCTGTCATGTTATTCTTAAAAAGAATCACATTTTATTAAAAGGACCGTTTTCCATGTCCATCCCCCCTGATGCTCTCAGAAAAATCTGGAAAATTCAGGGTGACATGATGAGCTGGATTAGTCCCAGTTTTATCACTAGCTTAGCCCATGTAGAGGCTATATGTATTTAAGCTTTTCCATCACAGCAAATATGAACTGATATAGAAGTAGCATAAAGGTAAAGGTAAAGGTTCCCCCGCACATGCGTGCTAGTCATTTTCGACTCTAGGGGCTGGTGCTCATCTCTGTTTCAAAGCCGAAGAGCCAGCGCTTGTCTGAGAACTTCTCCGTGGTCATGTGGCCGGCATGACTAGACGCCAAAGGCGCACGGAGTGCTGTTACCTTCCCACCGTAGTGGTCCCTATTTTCTACTTGCATTTTTACGTGCTTTCGAACTGCTAGGTGGGCAGAAGCTGGGATGAGTAACAGGCGCTCACTCTGCTAGGCGGCACTCGGGATTTGACCCGCCAAACTGCCGACCTTCTGATCGACAAGCTCAGCGTCTTAACCCACTGAGCCTTTAGAAGTAGCATACACACCATCAATCCTTGTCATTAGTAGATCAATTCCTCCAAAGAATAGAGTTGAATGGAACTGCTAACTTGGATGGGGGAAAAAAAACAACCAATTAAATTGCCCCAATTCTTGTGCTTAATGAATAAACTAGTTTCCAAATTGCACTTAGGAAATTCTTCAGTTATCAAGAGTAGTTCTGTGTAATGCTTTGTTACCTTTTGGAATATGGAGTCAACCAAGGCGTAAGATTGCTTATGACTCAGTCCTTCTTGGTTTTCTGAAAGGCTGTTAAAATTTGGCATTTTATGGAACCAGCCAGTTTGTTGAAGGAAGCCAATATTTATTTGTCTATTTTATGGAACTGTTATGTATGATAAATGCCTGTACTTATTTACTTATTTTTTATTTACTTAGGGATTGTTTGCTGCTCAGAGTTACGTATTTAAATAGGTAGCTATATAAATTTTCTTAACAAACAAATAAATAGGCATCAAAATGTTATTTTAAAAAAAGTATTTGTGTTTCTAGAAAACACAATATGAAAAGGCAGATAAATATTAGGCTTTCGTGGAGAAAATCTATGGAAATAGGAGTAAAAAAATGACTTGATTGCAGATAATCAAGCATTAGGTTTACAGAAAAAAAAATTGGTATTCATGTAGCAAATCTAAACAAAGCAATAATGGCAGTACAAAGTGGAGAGTAAGCTTCAGAGAGAGAGAAAAAGAACAGGGATTTTAAAAGTAATCAAGCAAGGTTAAGCATGAAAATAACACTAGAAATCTAGCACACACTGATTACTCATTGCTTTCAGTCTGGGCGGATTGGATTGTTTCTAAAATCCTACAAGATTTTATCACCCACCCATCTACCCTAGAATATTCTGCCTTCTTTACTTATCCAGGTGCTATTTCCAGGAAGAATCAAAGAGCAATAAATCCCTAGCCATTTCTCTTGCTGTTTTAACTTCAAGAGCAAGGGAATTGTGTTCACTTAGGGATTCAGCAAACAAGCCTTCCTGGGCTTCCTTACTAGAGATAAAAAAAGAACAGCTTCTGGTAAATAGGTGTGCATTCTGATCTAACAAGGATCTCTGGAAGCTGACCTTACGGAAAAGGCTTCACAAAGCTATCATCTGAGCTGCACTGAACTAGTAAACAGAAATATTTATATTGCGTCCATCTTTATATGGAAAATTGAAAGTTTAATTATACTATAAGATAGGCAGTGTATGTGCTTAAAAAGTAAAGAAATCAGAACGTGTCACAGTCTTCAAATCATGCACTAACAACCCGGTTAAAGGTTACATATCTTAGGAAAGAGTTAGGCATTTGTAGCTGTGTAGATTAAATTATAAATAGCTTTATAATTTAATTTAATTTTAGACGAATGATCACAATGTATAGCCCTATTTCTGCTTGTGATTCCTCTAAAACAGGGGTGTCAAACTGCCGGCCCACAGGCCGGACGCATCACATGGAAGGCCACCCACCCCATTGCTGGCAATGGCAAAACTGTCCCTATACGTTGTGCAATGTCATATGATGTCATGAGTTTGACATGTCTACTCTAAAACATAGGTATAGCTCCTGCCAGGTTCCTCTAAAATTTCTCTCTGAATAATAGTTCTAATAAAAAATAAGAATGATTGTGCTTAATTAAGTTAAATTTAATTAAAATACATTTAAATTATGTTTGTACTCTGTCCTGACCAAGTTCTTGCTCTGGACCACTCACTTTGGAAATATGGCCTGTAGCATATCATTCAAAAGATGAAAGCTTCTGCTTATAGATCTTCAGATAGTTTACCCTGGAGAAAAAATATTTGATCAAATGAAGAGCATTCATAAATATGTATGCTCAAGATGATACATAATTAAAATATTATTTTAAAAAGTAACATTCTAGAGAACACAGGTGTCAAACTTGCCGCATCACGTGACATATCATGACATATCGTGACTTTTTTCGTATTGCTGGAGCTGGAATGGGCATGTCCTCTGCATGATGCAACCGGCCTGTGGACTGTCAGTTTGACACCCCTGTTCTAGAACAATAAACTATATTTTAAGTAAAAATTAGGATCTCTAATTAAAATTTAAATCAGAAAGAATGGTCTTCTATTCCATGGATAATACTACTATAAGATCCCATTTGGAGGTTGTTACATTGATCTAAACTATATGGTATATCTAAACTATGCCATATATTTTAATGTAGAGGACTTGCATTTATTAGATAAAATTTCCCAGAGCATATAACAGATCTCTGTATATATTTCCCATTTGGTTAAATGTAGGCAACAGTGTGTGGACTTACAATATGGTCTGTACAAAAGAGTATGTTTGCTTAGAAGAAAAGTTGATTTAGTGATTGTGGCATGTTGGCCAAAATATTAATAAAATGTAAGCCAACTTACTCCTGTTTTGTCTCCCAAAGTCTAGAATAGTTTTCTAGGATTATTTTTTTTTTGAGTCTATTAAAGGTAAAGGTAAAGGTTCCCCCGCACATGCATGCTAGTCGTTTCCTACTCTAGGGGCCGGTGCTCATCTCCATTTCAAAGCCGAAGAGCCAGCGTTTGTCTGAGGACATTTTAGTGGTCATGTGGCCGGCATGACTAGACGCCAAAGGCGCACGGAACGCTGTTACCTTCCCACATTTTACCTGTTTTCCAACTGCTAGGTTGGCAAAAGCTGGGACGTAACAGGCGCTCACTCTGCTACGCAGCACTCGGGATTCGACCTGCCTAACTGCTGACCTTCTGATCGACAAGCTCAGCGTCCTAACCCACCGCGTCTACTAAACTATTTTTACATCCAGCCAAGTCTGCCTTAATTAAGGGCACTTCAGTATTCCAGCTGTATTTTTCAGTGTGTCACATATTAGAAATAGGTTGGATTCTGATTTACTAAGTTTGATCTTAGTCCATAGGCCAAGGAATGATGTTGGACTTTAGAGGTTTCTGACTAGTGGGAAGAAGTGATAATAAATCAGTTTTAAAAAGTTGATTGTGTTGCAATGGAATTCCAGGACAGCTGAAGTGTTTGTATATTAGGGAAGGTCTAATGAAGCTATATGGTTAGTTTATGGTCAAGGATCAGAAACAGGAAATCCAGCTACTCCGAGATTAAATTACCTTTAGGCATTTCCATCCCTGATAAATACAAGTGCTCCATTCTTCTGGTAGATTATTCCCAAATACGTAATTATCTGAAGCTAAAATTGGCCTAATGAGTTTTGGAGAAGTTTGTTGATTAGCTGATTCCAATGTTTACCATGGGATATTACTGCAAGCTAGTAGTCCAATTCCTTTTGTTTGTTCAAAGATCTAGTAAGTAAATTTATATTTTAAACTGTTCAGGGTTGCTGTTTTAGTAAGAAGGCAGCATAGAAATTTAATAAATAAAATAAATACAAATTTCAACTACAACAGGGACTTCTAGATATAAATTGGTATAAAAAGAGCTGTAGAATAAGCTTTGGATCAAAAAATAACTTCACCCTAAGTAAGCATCTACTGTGGTCAGAAAAATATGTAATATGGTACTTAAAAATACTGAATAGATTGCATAATATTAATAATACGAACATTATTGTTCATTAGACTGTGCACTTCTGTTGTGTTTTCCCTTGGTGCCATGAAAACTTGAATTTTTGTTAAAGTCACAAAATTCTTAATGAATTCTCAAATTTATTTACATGTCAAGGCAAATTGGTTTAGGTGTTATTCCCTCAGTGTATTTGTCTCAAGACACAATTAACTGCAGATCACAAATATCTATTATCTTCCAGGAAGATTCTTCCTGTTCTATCTATGGTGACATCATTGGAACTATTTGTTTCACTTGGAATTATAACTTTTCAGTAGAGCAGTCTTCACACCACCATTGGTACTGTGTATATCAGGGCTTTTCAACCTTTTCACCCATTGTACCACTTTTAGGATATGGCAACATCCGAGTACCACCAGTCGCTTAGCAAAGTGTCAAAAACTTGACCAAAAACAAAAAGAAAAGGAAAAACTGATGAAGTACAGGTAGTCCTCGACTTACAACAATTCGCTTAGTGACTGTTCGAAATTACAATGGCACTGAAAAAAGTGTCCCCCAAGCCACAGTCAAGCAAGGCACCTGCCTGCCCACCCAGAGGCGCTTTTCCTCCTGTCCGAGGTTTTCATTGTTGTGAGCATTTCTGTTGAGGATTGGCAGTGGGGGTGGGGTTGGGGGGTATTTGGTTTTTATTCCCCCCATCTGCTGGGTGGTTGCAGCAGGTTTTGGTCACTTCACATGACCCTGGGACACTGTGACCCTCATAAATATGAATCAGTTGCCAAGCATCTGAATGTAAATCACAAGACCCTGGAGATGATGCAACATTCCAGCTGATTGGCGCTTCTTCCAGCTGGAGCTTGGTGCTGATCCTGGATCTTCTGCTGAGCCCTGACAGCCCCGAAGAAATGCTGATCCTGGCACTTCCGCTGAGCCCTGACAGCCCTGCAGCTCCAGCCATCTCTTGCTCAGGCTTGTGCAATGCTGCCACCGATTCAGCTCATTCTCCTCCCCCGCTACCACTTTTCCAGGATGGTCGCATACCACCTGCCAGGTGCCAATGTACCATACCACTGGTTGAAAAGCCCTGGTGTATATGACAAAAATGTGAGATTGTGCCATGCAATCTAACAACATTTTGCATTTCTTTTCAGGGTCTGTGAATCATGGTGTTCTTCCTGGATCATGTGAAAATAAATATTGCGGCTTGGGTAGGCATTGTGTCATCAACAGAGAAACAGGACAAGCAGAATGTGCCTGCATGGAATATTGCAAGTCACATTACAAGCCTGTTTGTGGTTCTGATGGTGAATTCTATGAAAACCACTGTGAAGTGCACCGGGCTGCCTGTTTGAAAAAGGAGAAGATTACTATTGTCCACAATGAAGATTGCTTCTTCAAAGGCAAGTAGTGTAAGATAATATCTTAAAGACAAAAGACATTATTTTATTTATTTATTTATTAAATTTATTTGTCACCAGTCTCGTTTCAAAATCAGTTACCTATTTTGAAGTTAATTTGATTAAGATTCTGGGAAATGTTGTAGTGTATATTGTGAAGAAATGATGAGAAAGTTTAATTTAACAAAGCTTTTTTACTGGGAGAAATCTTCCGGCTATGTTCAGTTTCCAACTATACCTTTGGAAAAACGATTGCAGATAAATTGTATGCTTGATAGGATTGTTTGAACCAGGATCTTATGACCTCAATTTGGAGGGATAGCCACTGTGATCAAGGCTGAATTATAAGAAATGCACCTTCAATTCTCAATGGAGAAGTTTACATGTAGAAATTTCTTAGACAGTTGAATGTTATGGCTATAGTGAATAAATGTCATAGATAACCCTATTGTTCCTTTTTAATCATTTTTAAAATCCTTATTTCATTTTTATATGCCCTTTTCTTTTTTGTCTCTATTCTGATTCTGCCATTTTTTTATTTTTCTTATCATAATTTAATTGTGCTTATTGCAAAAACTGGTTGTATTATACTCTTTTTATATAGCAGTGAAGTCTTTATAAAGCTACAAATTAAGAGTGAGGGGGTTTGATAGTTTTACAGGACATAAGAAAACTTCATTGGAGCAAGAAGGAATCCATAGAAAAATTGTTACATATGGAGGCATTCTTGCACTAATTGTTCTGTTCATACAGATTTTGCTCTGATTAGCCAGTGAAGACAGCAATAAATTAACAAATAATATGCTGAATTCTGATTGTTATCCACTCTACTAAATCATGGGTGGCAAATCACAAATACCACATAAAGACTAACTCATTAGCCTTGGGGCCTTAGTTTTAAAACCTTTTAATAATTGATATTAAAGTCTCTAGTGAGTAAAAAATAAAGAAAATCTCAACATGCTATTAGACATTAAAATATGTTTATTTCTTAAACAAGGAATTGTAAGGCAGAGCTGTTTTATTTTGCCCACTTAACTGGAAGAATTTGTCATTAATCAGAAAACCAATATCTGGGATTATTACTGAGTTATTATTTTATTTTATTTTTATCCAAGTTCTTTATCTCCAAAATATTGTTGCAGGCCACAGTAATGACTTGAATGGCTGCATAGAGCCTTTTATATGTGTGTTTGAGACTCATGAATTAAAGGAAAGGTCAGTACCAAATTGTTTGTTGACAAGACAGCTGGTTGCATAAGAATGAGATGTATTTCTGAGGCCTAATTTAGATGTAACTTTAACAACATGGTTGCTATTGCTCAGTATTTGATTATACCATTAAAACTGCATGAGCATATTATACAAGATTGTATCTGCACTACTGATGCTAATTCATATTCATGAAATCCAAGCAATAGATGTGATACAAAGTTTTGGATAATAATGACTTACATGTAGACATCAAACATTATTTTTCTCCTTACATCCTTAGGAATAATAAGAAATCCATCTCTTTTTTATCTATATGTTAAGATACCCTTTCAGGAGAAATGTGGAATTACTGAAAAGGCACAATTAACATTTCTGCATAATCACAGATGCCTTTCTGACTGTCTGCTCCAAGTTAAGACTTCCCTTTGAATAAGAGGTGGCAAAAAGATTTATTAGGAGATCTTTCCCAAAAAAGAACATACGTATATAGGAATCATAACCGGACATCTTTGTTCCAGTTATTTCCAAAGAACTTTAAAGACTTTGGTCTACAGGAAAGCTTAGAAGATAATGGATAATAGAAGATAATGATGAAGATGGGAGCTAGCAGAGGTGGCAAAATTAACTTAATTAGTTAGAGAAAAAATCAACAACTAGATTAGTGATTGGAAACCTCTTATTGCCTTTTTGTGAAAAGAAATGAACTGGTGATTTATATATTTGATTATTAGAAATGTAGATTATGGCAAGAAGGAAATTATGATGTAATGTAAGAGTAAGTAAAATATAAATAAGTTTATAACTGCTTTTAAGAAAATTGGAAACCACTTCTTTATTGTTTTTTTTCCTTTCCTTTTTTTCTTTCTTATTTCTTATTACTTTTTCTTACTATTTTCTAAATTAGCATCTGCTGTTATTTGAAAACTTCTTCAATAAAAAGTATTTTTTTTAAAAAAAATCAGAGGTAATAAAAGCAGAAGACAAGTAATTTTTTCCTATATTATGATGGCTTTAGTTTTTAATCTTTTTAAAGTATTCTGCTTAAACATAATAGAAGCAGAAGCAAATAAAAAATAATAAATAAATAGAAAGTCTTGTAAATGCTATTAATAGGCATTATTTAGATGCATACTGTTATCTATGAGTTTATCATTAGGTGTCTCATTTAATTTAATACCTTTGCAGTTAATTGTGAATAAAAAAAGACATAACAAAGATCTAACAAATAGATCAAAGGCCAAAGATCTATATAGTTCATCATCCTCTTATTCAGATATTGGAAGACCATAAGAAGAAATGTGGAACTGATGTGGCAATACAAGGCAATAGTAGAACAGAAAACAAGGAATTGGACAAGATCATGAAATATCTAGATCTGAAAAATTATGGCCTAAACCAGCCTGGGGGTGGGGGATGTAATCAGCATACTTTGTGATTTTACCCAGATTTATTGCTACTGTAACACATTTATTACTCAAAATCGTATATCTTACAGTGTTTGTCAAAGACTCGATTTTGATTTCTGATTTTCCATAAAACTTCACACCATGTAAAAACAATGTGAGATTTAATTAGCTTTTTTTTTGCAGTTTGATAGCCAAGATTTGTTTTCTTCAATATCACTGAAAGTGAAATTATAGCAATGACAAAATAATAAGAGTGTTAATAATTCACCCTGGAATATGCCTCTCATAATGTTGATCAGTTTGTGTTTTTCATTTCCTACCACCAATTCTGTCTTTCACTGTGTCATTATTTTTTCTATACACATTCTAATGCTTTTACTGGCACAAGTTGTTTCCAAGCATTTGATGATACTCTAAGGTCCCTGTCCCTTACTTAAACTTGAGTTACCATATCAATCTAATCAGATAACCCAAGCGGAGACTTCTTGATCAAGCAACACTTCATTTGATCAAATCAAACAGCTGGGTGGCCAACAATCTGGAACGCTGGCAGAGTTACATCCAGAAGTGCCACACCTTATAAAGTTGGTAGCATTGCTTTATAAACTTTGTTAGCCAATAAAAATCAGACAACAGAGCCATTACATCATAAACAAGACAACAATCATTCCTGTACACTCCCTTATTCCCTCCTACAATATATCCCATCCATGTACATGTTTCCCACACTTGCATAAAATTTCTCTGCTGCAAAAGCTGATTACAATAAGCAGGAAAGCAACAATTAAACTAAGCAATTTCCCTTTGTTCCCAAACCCTTCAATACAACTATGTGGTAATGAATCAAACACAATTCCAAGCATGTTATTGGCCTATAGTTCACTTGTCTTGTTCCTTTGTCTTTGTGAATTAGATAAATTTTGTCAGAAATTATTTGTGCTTTTAGTAAGTGGTTTACTATAAGTGAATGTAATCTAGTCAGATATTTGAGCCAAAAGGCATGCATTGATCATTTCCAGGAAATGTCCAGTTTAAAATCTTTTTTCACTTGGTTTTTAACCATTTCTGCTAATATTATTAGTCATTCCATTTGATTTTTACTAAATTCATCTTCAAATTCTTTTATCCATCCAGCATTTTTATTACAGTCTTTTTGACTTTCCCATATTTTTTTTTCAAAACTAGATCCCCCCCCCCTTTTTATTTAATTTTCCAGTTTCAGAATTTCTAATGACATTTGTACTTGGGTAGAATCATCACTGATCCAATTGAAGTAGCTGATTTTGCTGAAATTGGATGATTTGTGGCCATTGTGTTCAATATTCCCAGATATTGTGGCAACTTGTTGATTTATTTGTGTTGATAGCAGCTCTTCCTCCAGTTCTTCAAGGTCATTCCCTATTCCCTACAATACCTTAACAATAAGTAATTGTTCAATGTTCATTTAGAAAAAAAAAAGTTACAACTTGTATTGTTCAAATTGTTCAACTTTAAATATGCTTAAAGTTTTTAAAACATTGAATTAGTAATAGGTAAAGGTAAAGATTCCCCCGCACATGCGTGCTAGTCATTTCCAACTCTAGGGGCCAGTGTTCATCTCCGTTTCAAAGCTGAAGAGCCAGCGCTTGTCCAAGGATGTCTCCGTGGTCATGTGGCCGGCATGACTAGACGCCAAAGGTGCACAGAATGCTGTTACCTTCCCACTGTAGTGGTCCCTATTTTTCTACTTGCATTTTTTACGTGCTTTCAAACTGGTAGGTTGGCAGAAGCTGGGACGAGTAACAGGTGCACACTCTGTTACGCGGCACTCGGGATTCAACCCGCCAAACTGCCGACCTTCTGATCGACAAGCTCAGCATCCTAACCCACTGAGCCACCGCGTCCCTCTTTGGATTAGTAATAAGGATATAATAATAAATACAATAATTAGGATAAATACATAAAAGGTATATTTGAACACACGCTGTGGATCATGTGCTCAAGCCAATTATTCAAGTGTACTGATTTTAGAATTTCAGACATGGCAGGAATAATTTTACAAGTATTTCTGCACTGGCCTGTCACATAAGGTTAGCCTGCATAATGAAGCAAATAAAAGGAAATCAAAAGTGTTCTGCTCTGTAAGGGTCTCATCTTGAATCTTGCTATTTATATAATCTTTCCTACATTCTATCTTGCAATCCCATATTTAGGAATAAAGGAGTGATTGTATCTCTCTCCCTCCTCCTATGTTATGTGTACAATGTATTTGAGGCAGGAGAAAAGATGATTAATTGCTTCCTTGTCTGTTTCTAATACCTAACTTGATTTTTTTTCCCTGTGCAATTTTGGTTCAATGACAGAGTTACTGGACTGCACTCCTCTTGATAGGGGAAGGATTGTCCAACTAATATAGACTGTGATTTGCTTCTCCAGAGGGGGAAAAAATCATATCGCTTTTGTTTTTCTGACTTATAGGACAATATAAACAAGTAATCTAACTTGCAGAAAATCTTAAATCAGTTACTCTCTACCACATTGTATTACTGAATGAATTCCAAGTGTATTTTAAATAATGAAAAAAATAAAAATAAAAGAATTAATTATGCCAACTCTACAATCTTGACCTTCTGAGCTATTTTTGAGGAATCTGTAATATCTTTAAATTTCTCTTGGTGAGTTGAAGAGTTGCATAAAAGCACTGATTCACGGAAATTACTTATCATTTACATTATATACTTCTCTTTTTAACAATATTTTATTAAAAGTTTTAAGTACAACAATAAAATATAATATAAACTTAGAAAAAGGAAAATAGAGAGAATAAAAGGTGCAAGAAAGCAAAGGTGAAAGAAAAAATAGAACAGAAAAAGAAAGCAACATCCCATCTTCATCATGACAGGTATAAACAATTATACTATCTCTTCAGCTCCTCTTAATTAAAAATATAAAATTTTTCATCCCATAACTCAACCCTTAACTATAGGTGACAACATCTTTTCCAATCCCGGTATCAGCAAAAGGTCCAAACAGACCCCTAAAATAATCACATTTCTAAGCAAATATGGAACTCACCATTCATATTTCAACTCTTATCAGTAAGTAAATGAACCTAAATATACCTAAATTCTTAGCTATAGATCAGTGGTGGTGAACCTTTTTGAGACCGAGTGCCCAAATTGCAACCCAAAACCCACTTATGCATCGCCGGGTGCATGGCCGCCAAGTGGGCATGGCCACTGAGTGGGTGCGGCTATGGTAGTCATGGCAGCATGGTTGGGTGTGGCCAGGATGGGCGTGGCCACCTTGATGTCTCTCCTGGGGAAGGATGCTTGTGGGGGAGATCCAGGGGGTCTCTGGCAGGTGGGACAGTGGCCAGGAGCCTCATCATCTTGTTTCAGCAATGTGCCAGTCACAATAGGATTCAATTATTGTTGTCATGTATGGAAGCTAAGAGGAGGACATTTGTTAGTGTGTTATGTGATTGCTATCAAGTTGGTTGGGTTTTTTTGTGTTCTTTCATTTAGTGAGCTTGTAAAAAGTAATAAAATTAAAGTAATGGTGCAAAGAGTTGACTGGTCACCCAGAACGTGAAATAAAATAGAATTATTAAGTGAACAGTTATAAAGAAATTAGAAGGAAAATTGGTGGAAACTTAACCAAAGGTGGCATTTCTACTGTACACTTTTCCCAAAAGGTTTCCACAATTTTGGCCACTACTGTATGAGGGGGGAATTAAACAATGAAACCAGTGTCTTGGATTTTACAGGTTGTTGGAAAACTACTCATTCATTTTACCAGATGCTGAAAATAACAGAAATCTGAAGCAGAATGCCTGTACTAGCAGATGAAACTTGTTGTATACTGTTATACACGGTGTTGAAGTTACCACAATAACAAGAAGCCTCAGAAACCTGAGGTTAAACCATTAGAGCCCAAACGCGGCAGCCGCTGACAGTTGACAGCTGTCAATAGGCTGCCGCAAGCAATCGTACATGCGCCAGGGCCGGTCTCAGCTGATAGCTGCCAAGCTGTCAAAACGCCGGCAGAATATGCACCACGCCTCGACCGACTGCCTTTGACAACTGTCGGAATCCACGGCCCAGCCGTGCAGGCGCAGCAACTCAGGAGCTGTCAAAAGCTGCCAGAAGCCTATTGGTCGCTGCTCTCACGGCTGGAGATTGTGCCACGCTGATTGGTTAAAAAGTTGACAGCTCCTGTATAAAAGGGAGGTTTTCTCCGCCTGACAGCTGCCCGGAGCTGAAGCCAAATAAACGTCTGAAACCTTGCCTGCCATCTCCCTCTCCATATTTCCCCGGACTATTCAAAACTGATATAAAATCTGGATGAAGAATGGTCAATAAAGCATTCTTGGTTGTCTATTTTATCTTTCCTAATAAGCTGTAACCAACTTCCTCACTTAAGTTTGCACAACCTGTGGGTCCCATGCCATTCCACATACCTGCAAGAAAGCAGCTGCAATCTTAGTACTCTAGCTTGGGGCTTTTCTAGTTGCCTAGAAAGGTTTTTTTTTTTTAATCTCATTTATATCCCGCCCTTCTCCGAAGACTCAGGGCAGTTTACAATCTAAGAAGCACAAATTAATGTGCTTAGCAATAGCCTTCATTCTATGTATATGCCTGCTTATTAGGGCTTTTGGGCCCCCCCAAGCATTGAGGGATGCAGTGGCTCAGTGGGTTAGGACACTGAGCTTGTCGATCAGATGGTTGGCAGTTTGGCGGGTCGAATCCCAAGGGCTGTGTAACAGAGTGAGCGCCTATTACTTGTTCCAGCTTCTGCCAACCTAGCAGTTCAAAAGCATGTAAAAATGCAAGTATTTTTCACTTATGATTGTTGCAGCATCCCCAGGGTCATGTGCCTCCCCCTTTTTCTCATTTCCATCTCCTTCCTTCCTTCCTTCCTTCCTTCCTTCCTTCCTTCCTTCCTTCCTTCCTTCCTTCCTTCCTTCCTTCCTTCCTTCCTTTTTTCCTTCCTTCCTCCTCCCCTCCTCCATTCCTCTCCTTCTCCCTTTCTCCAAGGTGCAAACACATGTGTCCTCCTCCTCACCTCCCCCCAGCAAGCTTCTGCAAAGCACAAATGGACTCCATTTTACATTTAGGACAAGAAAGGGGACGGGAACAAACTTACATTTTTGAATAGGAAATCTGCGTGAAGGCACCTCCCTGCTAAGTTTGATCCATAAGGGGATGGGAGGCTCAGAGAAGTCTTTATTGAAAAGTTTTTCAATACATTTTAATTATTACATCCCATCCCCCAACCCTCCCCAACCCTATCCCACCCTCTCACCCTCCCCTTCCCCCCTCCCCCCCCAGACTTCCCAGAGCTAGATACAAGGTATAAGAATAAAATAACCAATCATAAACTCTCATATGCTAACAACAATAAACTATTAAATCTCTCGCACTTTAGCTCTTATAAATTGACTACAAGCAATATACTTATTCAAATGCTAGATGAAACTTTTTAGTCCCATATTTATTCTGGATGTAATCAATCCATTTCTTCCACTCCACAATATATCGTTGTTGAGAATGATCTTTCAAATATGCTGAGATCTTTGCCATTTCCGCCAGGTTGGAAACTTTTAAAGTCCATTCCTCTATAGTCGGCAGTTCTTCCTTCTTCCAATATTGCCCTATTAAGAGTCTCGCTGCCGTAATTAAATTCAACATCAAATTAATGTCCAACACAATAGTATCAGTAATAATGCCCAGTAAAAACAATTGCGGACAAAACTTTATCCTTTTCTTGAATATCTTCTGCATATTCCACCAAATTTTAATCCAAAATGGTTT
>JAKJMR010000173.1:1324770-1334985 GCA_024449315.1 Daboia siamensis
TATTATTATTATTATTATTATTATTATTATTATTATTATTATTATTAAACTTTTATTCATAAAACATGAAACTCAGTCAACTGAACATTCAAATTGACTGGCACTAATGGTAGACACCGGCTGCTGCCAGCATCCTAGGTATCAACCAGGTATCTCCTTAAAATGTAAGATGTTCTGAGTAGCGCAGTTTTTTGTAGCTTTGCTGGAGTTATTGCAGGAAGCTGCAATTTCTTGACATATTTTGCAAAGATTTTGGACATAGTTCCCAGCACCCTGATGACAATGGATATCACTGTTACATGTTTCATCCATAATCGTGCAGTTTCGAAGGCCAGGTCATGGTATTTTGTAATTTTTTCCAGTTCTTTGTCTTCGACTCTGGCATCTCCTGGTACAGCAATATCAATCAGCTGTACGCTTCGGTTCTCTACAACTGTGATATCTGGGGTGTTGTGTTCCAAATGGTGATCTGTCTGTATTCGGAAGTCCCACAAGATCTTCACCCTCTCGTTCTCGACAACTTTTTCCACCTTATGTTCCCATGACTTTTCGGACACAGGCAAGTCGTATTTTTTGCACAATGCCCAGTGGATTAGTTTAGCAACTCGGTCATGTCTAGCTTTGTAATCAGTTTGCACGATTTTGCTGCATTCACATATTAAATGTGAAACAGTTTCAACTTTGTTGTTGCAAAGTCAGCAATTTGGATTGTCAGTAGATTTTTGTATCTTCGCTTTCATGGCATTAGTTTGTAGTGCTTGTTCTTGAGCTGCCAGTATTAAGCCTTCCATTTCTTTCTTGATGGTTCCCATCTTAAGCCATGCCCATGTCAAGTTGTTATCACATTTTCATTCAATGTTTTTCAAATGTTGTCCATGCAAAGCTTTGGTTTTCCATCTATTTAATCTATCATCCAGCCGTTTTTCCTTATAATCTGCCTTTGTTTCTGTTATTTTGATAATGCTCTCTGTTTTTACAGCCTGCAGTAATTTTTCTGTACTTTGATTCACATAGTCATTCAAACTTTGTTTTTCTTCTTCTACAGTTTGGTGGATTTGCAGTAGCCCTCTGCCCCCTATTTTTCTTGGTAGGTACAATCTGTCGATGTTACTTCATCGATGTAGAGCATGGTGCATGTTCAAAAGTTTACGTGTTTTCAGGTCTAGGTGTTCCAATTCGGCCAATGTCCAGTTGATAATTCCAGCTGGGTAGTGTATCACTGGGACTGCCCATGTATTAATGGCTTTAATTATATTTCCACCATTCAGCTTTGATTTTAGTATTTTGCGTACTCTTCTGATGTATTCCTTTTGTGATGACTCTTTGACTTTTCCATTCAAGATGTTATCTGCTTCCAATATGCCTAGGTATTTGTAACCATCATCCCTTGCTAGTGCTTTCATAATACTTCCATTTCCCAGTTCTATTCCTTCTATTTTTCCCATTTTTCCTCATTGCATGGATAATATAGCATATTTTCCAAGTCCAAAGTCCATTCTGATGTCACTGCTAAACAGTTGAACTGTGTTGAGTATTGATTCAAGTTCAGTGTGGCTTTTCACATACAGTTTTAAGTCATCCATGTAAAGTAGATGGTTTATCTTGTCATGCTGGCTTGAGATGTGGTATCCCAGTTTTGTGTTTCGTAATATTATTGTCAATGGAATTAATGGGATGTTGAACAGTAGTGGTGAAAGTGAGTCCCCTTGGAAGATTCCTCATCTGATGTTGATTTCACCAATGTTCTCCCCATTTGCGGTTAGAACTGTTTTCCATTTTTGCATATTTGCTTTCAAAAATGTACAGATGTTTTTGCTGATTCAAAGTTTTCCAAACACACATTAATCCAACTGTGGGGTAATGAGTCAAATGCTTTCTTGTAATCAATCCACATCATATTTAAATTTGTTTTTCATCATTTTGCATTTTTAAGTACCATTTTGTCAATGAGCAGCTGATCTTTTGTTCCTCTTGATTTTTTATGATTTCCTTTTTGTTCTGCTGGATACAAATTGTTTTCCATCAGATGATTGAATACTGAATTTGCCAGTATTCTTGTAAAAAGTTTGAACGTTGTTGGCCGACATGTAATAGGGCAGTAGTTGCTTGGTTCTGTGCTCTTTTCAGGGTCTTTCATTATCAAGTATGTTCGACCAGCTGTTAACCATTCTTCATTTGTGGCATTTTGAAGCATTTCATCAAACTGAGTGGCCATGCAGTGATGGAGGCTGGTGAGGTGTTTCAACCAGTATCCATGCAGCTCGCCCAGGCCAGGTGCACTCCAGTTCTTGACCTTCTTTACTTGTTTTGCAAAATATCAGTGGTTATTACAATATTCTCCATTTTGTTTTATGTTGCTTGTTTTTGGATATCTTTGATCCAGGAGGCAGTTTTATTACGTTCCACTGGGTTTTCCCACAGTTCTTTCCATAAGTTGTTGTTGTTGTTGTTGTTGTTGTTGTTGTTGTTGTTGTTGTTGTTGTTGTTGTTGTTATTATTATTATTATTATTATTATTATTATTATTCATCTCACAGTCAGCCAGATGTTCAGACTGGATTTGGCATTTTTGTCTACCTATCAAGTCCTTACCAAGGACCTGAGATAGGCAGATGTGGATGTTTGATGGTATTACAGATATCATCACAGGATGGAAGCAGTTCCTAGTAAGGCCGCCTTTTGCAATTATTATTATTATTGTTGTTGTTGTTTTACTGATCATTACAAAACATGCTTCATAGTAGGAAAAGTAATGGAAGAAAAGAAGGAGGGAAATTCAAGGAGCTCTGTTACCTTCAGTCTATACAAACTTGTCATGGAAAAGGAGTTGAAATCTAGCTGGGTTCATTCCAACTGGTTTACATGTGGACGAGAAGCATCTGAAGGCTGCAGCACAGAATAGACCTCAGTATATCTCAAAGTAAAAGACTTTTTATCAGTAACGATTGTTATCTCTAGGCTGGATTAGCTCCATTTTTCTTTCTGTTCTTCCAACTGATGTAGACTTAAATAATTATTTTATTATTTACAAATATAAACCTGCTGCAGAACAGTATATAGATAATTTTTCTAGCCTGTTAGTAGCTGATATACCATAGGGCTGCTTATCGCACATCAATTAATAATTGTAATATGTATTGTGACAGACTTTATAAGTTAAAGGATGGATTATTAATTAGAGAAACTGGATTCTGACTCATTATGATAAGAACAATAAACACCATTTAGTACATAACAATGCCTCCTGGTTCATTTTCACTTTTGAAGGATTCCCACCAGATTTCCTCCTTTAAGTTCTGCATTACACACTGAAAAATCATTTAGGCTTCCAAATTTAGAAGGCACAAAGACAGAATATAGAACGTGAGAGTTGGAAGGGACCTTGGAGGTCTTCTAGTCCAACCCCCTGCTCAAGCAGGAGACTCTATACTGTTTTAGACGAATGGCTGTCCAGCTTCTTCTTAAAAGCCTCCAGTGATGGAGCACCCTCAACTTCTGAAGGCAAGCTGTTCCACTGGTTGATTGTTCCCAGTGTCAGGAAATCCTTACTCCCTGTGATGCCTAAAGCTCTTTCAAATAAAGGTAGTCTTTAATTTACAATCATTTGTGTAGTGACTTTTAAAGTTACGACAGCTTTTAATAAAAGTGATTTATCACTAGTCCTTGCACCATCGAAGTATCCCCATGATCACCACATGGTCAAAATTTGGGCACTTGGCAACCAGTATATATTTAAGTCAGTTGTAGTGTTCGCAGGTCACATGATCATTATCCCAGGATTTCCAACAAGCAAACACTATGGTAGAATGTAGTCTGGATTCCTAGGAGGAAGGGGCTGCATTCCATAGTAGCAAGAGAGAGAGACATTTACATAGTTTGCTTTGGAGGATGAGAGTCAAGAGAACTCTTCCTTAGAAGTTCTCAGAGTATATCTTTAATGATGCAAATACTTTGTTTTAGTTTAGCAAAATTTCTGTCTATAATTGGGGAACAATGAAGGAACTTGCTTAGAAGAAATTCAGCTTGTTTCTTGGCTTTTCGAGCATGACACTTAATGACCACTGATTTGCTAAATGTCTATGGTGACTCACTTAATGACCATAGAAAAAGTTTGTAAAATTGGGTATGACTTATTTAACAACTGCATTGCTTAGTGATAGAAGGTGCATTCCTGATTGTGATCATAAGTCAATCATAAATCTGTATATACAAATTTTCATAATCAGTATGCACTTCCCCTTAGATAGTAAGTATAGTACATATCTTATTTAAATTCACAAGGAGCACACAAATAAAAAATGGTACTCTTTCTATGCAGTGACATACCTAAACCTAGGAGAAATTAATTTTATTTAAATTAAATACAGATATATTGGCTATCAAAATACTGTGTTTTTAATTTTATTTTAATCTACATATGTTTGATTTTAATATAAATATTGCAAACTGATGATTTTGTTGGCAAGGTGGCTTTCCTTTCTTCTAAAATTTACTATAGCAGAGGAAGTGTGGCTTTTAAAATTAATATTATAAATATTTCTGAGCACTGTAATTTAAAGATTAAATTATAGACTAACTTTTTTATTTCAATTCATAAATGCATTTATTGTTCTGGTAAAGACTGAAGGAGAAGAATGTGCTTTTGTTGGGATGAATCTTCCAAAATATGATATATGCTAATTCTTTAATATTTATAACACTTCCTTGGGGAGTTTCCTATGTGCAGAAGAAACTGATACAATGGCTTGGGAATATAATTATTTAGGCTGCTGTTTTGTAAAGTAGGATTCATAACACCCAACAGACATGGAGCATGCCATATATTATATTTCCCAGGTCCCTGTGCAATTTGATATTAGCTAGACGTTTCATGATTTGGATACAGAAGTCTCAAATTTTATTTGATATCTCATATACTTCTGTATAAATAAAGTACATCGGAAAATATATATTTTTTAAACAGAGCTGGTTCAAACTTTTTTGTACTGTAAAACAATGTTGACTTATGTATTTTTGTTTTACTGAGAAAATGTACAAACTACAAATAACAAATGAAAATATTTATATCATGCAAGACAAGCTTGAATGACTTATGTATCACTTTCTAGGTTGTTGGATGTTTATTGTTCCTTGGTGGCTAAAGTTTAGTTTACATTTTTCTTAGTTATTGATAGTTGTTATATTGTTTATTATTTTTAAATTAGTGTAGTGAAGGAAGGAAATAGAAATCAGCTCAAATCCTCAGGTCTGAAATGTCACCTATGTCACAAAATTATTTTTTTTAAAAAAATAAAATAGTGTTCAACCTTATTTCCGCTTGCAACATTTCTTTGAATATATGTTCTAAACCAGACCATAGTACCTTCAGCTGCATTATTTTTCTAGCAGAAAAAGGCTGACTTCAGTCCTTAAAGATCAATTGAAATGTCCAATTAAGTTGTAAAAATATCATTTGATAAATTAGTTGAATTTTGTGAGATATAGTTAGCATTTTATCTCAAACGTGCTTTTTTCAGGAGACAACTGGACTTTCTTGTTTTTCTTTGAAGACATTTCGCTTCTCATCCAAGAAGCTTCTTCAGCTCTGACTAGATGGTGAGAAAGGCAAGTTGCCTCCTGAAAAAGCACCTTTGGGGCAATCGGTGCTTTTTTTTTGTCATGGAATGCACCAGAACAGAGTTCCGGCACCTTTTTTCAACAGATTTTCCAAGTTTTAAAAGTAACTTTTGAAAATTTGATGTTTGGTCCATGTGGACTTGAATCGCCCTGTCGATTCACTAAAATGGTGCATGCGGGCTGCTTGTGTGTCAAGTCCAATGCATGTGTACTTCAGCCGTGCTGGTTGTGATGGTGTTGCTTAACTTGTGGCACTGCTCAGCTTGTGATTGGTTGTGTGGTTGCGTGCTGTGGTCATGCACTGTGACCAGCAACTGTTATGTTTTGTTACACAACTTACATGTGTGGGTGTGTGTACTGTGATTGACTATGCGAACAGTAAATCATTTCTTTATTTTAAACAATCATTGGTGAATTGAAAATCTTTTTAAAATTTTTAGTGTAAAAGTGTGGCCCCAAATTTAAAAATGAAAAAAAAATACTAATTAGTTCTCAACCACCGGTCCTGCTAAGAACTGAATATATATATAAATTTTTAAAATAAAATATTAAGAAGATGTGAACTCCGGCACCGTTTTTCTTACAAAAAAGCACTGGGGACAACCATACCTGGATGACTGAGAATCTCCATAGACATTTAGCATTTTACTAGACAACCCATGACCCATTGGATAATCCTTCTTTCCACATAAGCTGGTGCTCTTCCCTTCCCCTCATGACCCTCATCAGAGCCCTGGGAAGCCTCTCGCTCCTTCCAGACCTACAGAATTCCCTGCCACTTTGCTGGAGAAAGAGGAAACAAAGAGAGCTGTTCTGCAAGGCCACCTTCTTACCCAGGATAGAAAAGGGCTGAGTTGTCAACTGCTGGAAACCTGCAGCCACTCCTACATCACCACCAAGCATCTGAATCTGTCCCTTGTATTTCCTTTGCAACCAACCACCATTAAGAGATTTTAAATTTTGGTTTTCATTCCAAAGCAGCCAATGAACACTTACCTGTGTGGCCTTGCCAACAGCTGATTGGGCTTAGGAGCCAGAGGAAAGAAGCAAGAGATAGATCCATTTATATACAGTATATATATAGAGAGAGAGACCCATCACGACCCTATGGACAATGTTCCTCCAGGCCTTCCTGTCCTCTATCATCTTCTGGAGTCCATTTAAGCTCACGCCTACTGCTTCAGTGATTCCATCCAGCCACCTCATTCTTTGTCGTCCCTTTCTTCTATTGCCCTCAATCTTTCCCAGCATTAGGCTCTTCTCCAGTGATCCTTTCTTCTCATAAGGTGGCCAAAGTATTTGAGTTTTAGCTTCAGGATCTGGCCTTCTAAAGAGCAGTCAGGGTTGATCTTCTCTAGGACTGACCGGTTTGATCGCCTTGCGGTCCAAGGGACTTGCAGGAGTCTTCTCCAGCACCATAGTTCACCAGAGTTTCCTTTCACCACAGACACATCCACAGCTGAGTGTCCTTTTGGCTTTGGCCCAGTTGCTTCATTCTTTCTGGCGCTACTAGTACTAGCCCTCTGCTCTTCCCCAGTAGCATATTGGACGCCTTCCGACCTGAGGGGCTAATCTTCCAGTGTCATATCGTTTTGCCTTTGCCTTTATATATAAAATTTTCTTTAGTTCTTTCTTTTCTATTCTACTGTTTCCAAGTACTACAACATTTACCTTCCAGATTTCTTTTTGTTTTTCTCATCAATAATTGATAGGTCTGGGATATAAATGTGCCAGGTGCTTGTCTGCATGAATCCAAATATGTTTGCTGCTTTATTATTTCCAGTGTTTTCTTAATCTTCCTTATTTCTAGGTGAAATTTCTGATTTGATCAGGCTTTCTTTGGTCTTGTTCTCAGCTTCTTTCCTTTTACAAGTTGCTTGCATCTGATATTAGAGTGCTGATCTTATTTTCCAATCTGATCTTCCTTTTGGTGGTGCAAATTGTTTGTTGATTTTGTATCCCAGGTACTCAATTACAATTGTAGCCATGCTGAACATTAGTTGGTTTATTTCTGTGGTGAACTGGTGTTTATATATGATATTACAACAGACATGTCAAACACAAGGCCCGCGGGCCACAAACAGCCCACCACATGATTGAATCCGGCCTGCACAACTCTCCCAGAAATTACAAACGTCCGGCCCCCACCACATTGGCGCCGGCCCGGCTGATCACTCCTGCTCCTCTGCTGGGCTTGTTTCATGTGCGAGCTACTTTGCCTGGAGCTGCTTAGGGCAAACAGAGGCGCCCGGCCCGGATCCTGCAAGGCACGGCTGAGATGCGCCCCAGCAGCTCCCGGCAAAGTAGCTCGCACATGAAACAACCCCGGCAGAGGAGCCAGAGCGGCTCCGCTGCTGGGGGTGCGTCTCAGCCAGGCCTTGCAGGATCCAGGCCAGGCGCTTCTTCTCACCCTCAGCAGCGCCTGGCAAAGTAGTTTGGGCGTGAAACAAGCCCGGCAGAGGAGCTGGAGCGGCTCCGCTGCTGGGGGCGTGTCTCGGCCGGGGCCTTGCAGGATCCGGGCCGGGAGCCTCTGCTCGCCCCCAGCAGCTCCAGGCAAAGTAGCTCGCACGTGAAACAAGCCTGGCAGAGGAGCCCGTGCATGAAAGAAGCCCGGCAGAGGAGGGCTTCTTTCATTGAGGGCCACACCCATAATGCTGATGTGGCCCTCAATGAAACTGAGTTTGACACCCCTGTATTACAATATTGGCGTCTTAGTTTTTCAATTTAAGAGGGATTTGAACTTCAACTTCCTTCTCATAATCATCCAAATGTGCCTAGCAGTCTTTACTACTATTAAAAAAACCTAATTTTATTTTATAAGGGGAATCAAACTCCTGCCAAGAAGACTAATTTCCTGTTTAATTCCAGAAAATAGACCCAAATCAAATACAGGCTAATTATATACTTGAACATCTGAAAAGAATAGTTTCTGTTTTCTTATTCAGAACTTTCAATTTATACAGAAGTCTTTCTATTACATAAAAACATCCTAATAGTTTACCAATTTGCATAAAATATTTTAGAATTCCATAATCCTATCTTCATGCTTAAATAAATATTTCTTGGGCTGGTTCAGATATGATTACTATTACTTACATTTTAAAGAAATATGCAAATAATCCTATAATTTAAAATTTAAAATTTATTGCAAGGTGAAGCTGATTCTGATAACATCCCAGTTTTGCCCATATAAATTTCTTGACAAGAATTTTTTGTTTAATTCTTAGTTTGGGCTAAGTCTTAGTATGATCTAGTGGTGTCTCATGTTTGCCTCTTAAAATTAGCCATGTTTGGCCAGGTGCTGACACTAGATACATTTTTCCTATACTAAACACTTGCTACTTGTCATCCATGGCTATATTTTTCTTCCCACTTCTTTTGTGATGAATTTGTTATGTTTATTTGACTAAAAAACACCAAACTAATACATTACAAACATTGCATACAAGCATATCCTATTAAAGGCTGACAATAAAAGATATAGAATAACTTAAAGTCTAAAATGTGTTTCTTTCTAAATTGTTAATGAAAAAAGATAAGGATTTAACAGCAATTATTATACATATGTTGCTTAAATCTAACTAAGTTTAGAGCAAATAGTTGGTTAACTTATAGAATTTTTGGCTGCTAGAGGAAATTTAAAAGGATGGTTAATGTTTTTGATAGATTACTAAGACATAATAAGAAAGTCTGAGTATGAAAAATATACAGTAAGTATACAGGGGTTTTTTTTGAATAACCATTCTTCCACCACTGTTTCTCTTTAGTACTGAATAGTCTATGCTATTCAAATAACATGAATATCTGTACAAGGCCAAATTCATAATGAATTTAGTTTCATCCTGTTTTTGTCACTGTCATTTAAGCTACCTAAAATTAAAAACGAGAATACTATGTATTTCTTTTCATGCACTCAGAACTTCTTATGAAAGAGTTAGGAAGGTTAATCACTGATTGTTGAAGGATTCAATAGAATGTTTTTTTTTATATGAAATGATAAGAAATGTTTATATATAATTGCTGCATAGTAGCCAAAGATCTATTTCAGCCAGTTTTCAATCATGTATTTCCACAGACACCTACTTCCACCCTGTGTCCATTTTACAGATAAAGTATGTATTTATAAAGCTTACAAAAGAAATAAGAAATGATTGGCAAAAAGCAAAATAGACAATTTCTAATGCATTCTGAATGGAAAAAATATGAAATGCTTTTATGCAGAATGCATATGGAATATATATGGAATATATATATATATTCCTTGATAAGATTAAAAATACGAATCCCAGGCATGTTAAAATTAACAAACAAACAATGGGATGGAATTAAAAACTAAAACAGTTTTTATTACTAAAAAAGCAAGCTTTCGTTGGCCAAATACCAATGTCGTCAAGATGGAGATGCTGGGGTGGGGAGATCCCGTTTATACTGTTGGTGTCTGCACTCTGCTCATGGAGCGCACTCAGATCTGTTTGTTGAGGTCTGCCATATTTCTTTGAGTTGTTGCACATCCATTTTTGGGGATGTGTTTGTCTCTGGGTATCTGTTGTTTTTATTATTATTATTATTATTATTATTATTATTATTATTATTATTATTA
>JAKJMR010000173.1:1334995-1352903 GCA_024449315.1 Daboia siamensis
TATTATTATTATTATTATTATTATTATTATTATTATTATTATTATTAATTTTATTTTTTACAAAACATCCCCAAAACCCACCCACCCCAAAAAACCCCTCCCCCCACTTCCCAGAGCTGAATACAGGGTCATAAATATAATAATCATATTCTAACTAAAATTATCCATTATAAAATTAACCAAATTCATAATGTGCTTTAACTCCCCTTTAACATTGATACATTCAAATTATTAAAAACATAATAATAATCTTAAACAAAAATATAATCAATACTAATACTAAAGTTAATAAAAATCTAAAATCTACTCATAAGCTAAATGGAACTTTTTAGTCCCATATTTATTCTGAATATAATCTATCCATCTCCTCCAAATTGAAATATATCTTTCTTGCAAATGATCCTTCAAATAAGCAGAAATCTTAGACATTTCTGCAAGATTCGATATCTTAAGTACCCATTCTTCTATAGAAGGCAAACTATCCTTCTTCCAATATTGTCCCACCAGTAACCATGCTGCTGTTATCAAGTTCAACATCAAATTAATTTCTTTAGTATCACAATCTACAACAATATCTGGGTTAAAAGTGAATTGTTTATAGCTCCATGTGTTGTAGCCATAACTCTGGTCATTGTCTGTGTTCTCATGCCAGGGGTCTTAAATGGTTGTTGTGTTCGACATTGCAGAGTGGTTGTGTGCTGGTGCAATCTTGGATTTGATGCAATGAGGTGATTTGTGAATTCTTGCGCTGTTTGTCTTCATGTTGCGCACGTCGTTCCTCTTCCCAATTTCTTAGTGCCTGGTATGCAGGGAGGAGGTCTATATGCTGGTTGATGGAGGAGTGGTTTGAAAACCAAGCTTCCTTAAACAAGCGGCCGCCTTTAGTGTTGTCGCTGGCAATTGCCTTGATCCCTGCTAGATTAAAGGCATGGTTGTGTGTAGCCATGTGTGTCCACACCTGTGAATGTTGTTCTTGTCTTCTAATAGCAAGCTTGTGTTCATGCACCCTAGTCCTCAGTCGTTTTGCTGTCTCCCCGATGTAATTGCAAATGCAATTCTGGCATAATATCTTGTATATGATTGAGGCTTTTTCTTCATTGGGGAGTGGATCAGACAATACAGTAGGCCAAGTGAACCTATCTACCATGAATGTGATAATGCCTTAATATCACGGATAACATTGCCTTATATCCACGGTGTATCTGAGGCCACAGCGCGCATACTAACCCCTCACAAAGTCTGTGTTGGCCACAGACCTGATCGGACCTTATGAGATTGTGTCATGCACCCTAAAGATCCACTCCCCAATATATATATATAAAAATCTAATATTTGGGAATTACAGAAATGCACAGATGTTATAAGGGCTCATTCAAATAATACTACTTATCACTTCCATGGACCCACTCTGGGTAGCCTTGTAGAAATGTTTCAGCAAACCTATCATTATAACTCCAGAAGGGTAATATAAAACCTCCCTGTAGATTCTTTAATCCGCTGATTCTCTGGTAAAACTGCCATTGTTCAGACTGAATGATTTAATTTACTCTATACTGCCTAGCTCAGGAGATCTTAGTCCATTTTCATAGTCTTTTCTCTTCAATCTCCTTCATTTGCCCAAAGCTTTTGTGATAATTCTGAAACACAGGAAATAGCTATGTTACACTAGAGAAAGGTTTTAATAGAAATTTCCATTATAAAATCTAACAAGCTAAATCTCCATATATATATAAAGGGGGATTTAACATAGAATATAGGATAAACAAAGAGAAGCAGCAATCCATATGTTTCAATTAAAATAAGTACATCAGCTTTGCTAAACTAGTTACATATTATTTTCTTCAGTAGTGACTTAGACATCAACACATGTTCACAGCGGAAAGAGCTTTGCAAGAGATCAGTGGGTTGTCCTCCTCAAATTCAAACAGTTACTCCTTGCTCTTTTTTCTCAGCTTCCAAACATTTTCTCTTAGTTTTATAAAATGTGTAGGACAGACATGTCAAACACAAGGCCCGGGGACCAGATCTGGCCTGCGAAGTGGTTTCATGTGGCCCATGAAGCCATCCTGGAAACAGTGAGGGAACGGCCCCCATTGCCTTGGCCCTGGCCCAGAGACCCTCCTCCTGCCAGAGACCCTCAGATCTGTCCCACTCCTGCCCAGGCCCCCATAGGCACCCTTGATGCGAATGATGTAGAGCTGGCCATGCCCACCCAGTAGGCCATACGCACTTTAGCCATCCCCACCCAGACCACACCCACCCGACCCCCTGAGGGCAACCGCAATGCTGATGCGGTCCTCAATGAAATTGAGTTTGACACCCCTGGTGTAGGAGAACAAAGCCAGTCTCTTTTGAGGACTCTGATTTTTCTGTGCCTATTTAAAGATACCATTTGATCTTTGATATAATGGATCCCATTAAAACAAATATTCAATGACAAAGTTCAACTTTTGGTAACCAGAAAAGACTGCAGCAAATTGTGATGATGTATTATATGCATTTTGGAAATAAAAGCCAAATCCCATTTATTTAGACCTTTCAACAGGGGACAATTTATCTGATGTTTTATGGCTCATTGTGGCACCATATCAATACTATCATATCTTCATTCCCCACTTTAATGTTTGTACTACACAAAAAAAGTCCTGTTTGACACATGGGAAAAAATGTATGTTGAAATATCAGTCCTTATCTCAGAAGCATGTTTTAGGCCTTGTTTCAAGTACCAAGAGTTACTGGTTATATAATGTTCAATTACTGTTCTACGGTGAGTGTTTTTGCTAATTTATTGTAGAGGAGGAGATAAAATTAAAACAAGGTAGATAAAATGCAGATAGTTGGATGAAATAGAAGGACTTTAGTTCGATTTTATCCAGTGGTGGGATTCAGCCAGTTTGCACCACTTCAGCAGAACTAGTAGCTAATTTTTTGTTGCCCAGGCCCAGAATGGACTTCCAGAAGCAGCATCTACACAGAGAACTGGTTGTTCACTTATTTGAATCCCTGAACTATTTCAGCATGCTGTTCAGCAAAACAGTTGACTTTTTATTAGCTATTTAAAGTTGTTTGGTTCTTTGCCAACCTCAACTCTCTAAGAAGTGGGTTACGTAACAGTGTCTTTCAGAAATGTTCACATGGAAGTAAATGTTTTTTTTCAGACATCTTCCTTTAATCAGCATATCACTTTATAAATCAGAATCAGAATGTTTAATTAGGCTTGGAAATAAAAAGAAATAATGGAAAAATTTTTAAAGACCAGCGTTATGTAGTCTGCGTAATATACAATAGATAATGACTATTTTGTTTTGTCATAACTATGTTTTGCAAGCATTCTTGTAAAGGGAATCAAAGTAGATTATGTTATAATTGAGATTAATATTTATATGTATTTATATGTAAGGCTGTAGGTATATATATATATATATATGTTGTATATAGCATGTTTATATTGGCAATTGGCAATAATTGAAATGAAAAAAATTAAGTGTTTAGTAAACAATAATTCTGTCTGAAATTCTGGGTAATTTCTTATTAATCTTAAAAACCACAGTGTGGTATGGGTACCATAGCTGATGGAATAATATGATGTTCAGAAGTCTAGCAGAATAAATAGAATAAAGAAAAGAGAATAACGGAGCTGGAAGGGACCTTGGAGTTCCTCTCGTCCAATCCCCTGCTCAAAATCCTATATCATTTCAGACAAATGGTTGTCCAATCTGTTCTTAAAAATCTCTAGTGTTGGAACACCCATAACTTCTGGAGGTAAACTATTTCACTGATTAATTGTTCTGTCAGAAACCTTAGTTCTAGGTTGATTCTCTCCTTGATTAGTTTCCACCTATTGCTTCTCATCCTGCCTTCAGGTGCTTTGGAGAATAGGTCGAAACCCGCCCACCCCCTTCCTTGAGGCAAATATTGAAACACTGCTATCATGTCCTTCCTTTCATTAGACAAATAATGCTGCTTTTATAAAGAAACCAAGACTGATTATGATCCTAATTTAAACCTGAGCGTGTACCAGGATGGAACCAGATAATCAGTTTTTTCAGGATAGCATATTTGATAAAATTATTCAATTCATACTTTCTGCAGCAGTAAATAGTCATTTTCGACAGTTATATTATTCTGGCAGTATGGATGACATAAATTGGCAACACTTCAGGCTGAGTGGTATATAATACTAGAAATGTGCATGAATATTTATATTAATTTGCATGCTGACATTTGGAGAATTCACAAACTGATCTGAAAATTGGCAGAAGTAAAATTTATTTTGGAGGATATAAGAAACTAAATGATCTGTAAATTGGCACATTTGTTTATCTCAATATCTCATAAGGTCTGGAATTGTGAATCACATAAGGAGATGTGCAGCAACATAATTTGATGTGTTGGAGAAAGACTTCTAAATTTATACTAGAAATATTTTGTGTTCTTAAATTAATTTTATATCTTAGAAAAGATCTAATGAATACCAGCAAAAAGTTACAGGTAACTGGATGTTTGTTACCTTATATTATTTAGATTGTCTGGATTTGTGCAGCTTAGGTAGATTAAAAGTATTTTTTGCAGCTTTTGAAAGAATCACACAACTAATGAAACAATCAGATAAAAATGATGAATAAATTTGCTTTGAGGGTTACTGGTAAACTTTATTATAAGACCGCAGGCAATCAACTAAACACAGTTTAGTGGCATGCTACATTAACTATAGAAAATAGATGAAGGGTAAACAGTACAGTATAGTGATAATTAAGCAAGATTAGCTCCTTTTAAATCCAGTGGAATCTGTTGGTCCATAAAACAAGGATTAAAAGGTTGATTTCTAAAGTGCATAATGCCATGTTCTTATATCTTTCCCTCTCTTACAGTGAACTCATGTCAATGGCCATTTTGCAGCTTATACTATAACTATATAATATATATTATTATATCTAATTATATATATTATATAATTATATTTCTTTGTCAAATAAAAATTCTAACTGAAGACAAATGTTGAAATTCATTTGAAATGAACTTATTTGCAACTATTAACTAATTTCTTTTCCACTCTATAAGAATAGGTCTTCACAGTTGTGCCATATCTATTGATACATTATTATGTGGCTAAAATTTATTGGTTATTTTATGATATCATGTTATTAGAACTCAAATGAAGATCCTAGTTGTAAGATCTTTTAGTTGAAAACCCTTCTTTAAGCAGGACTGACTTTATTTAAATATGCACTTCAGAAGCTTGTTTAATCTTTTTAAATGCTAATAGTAAATGTTGCATATGTGTATAGCCTAAAGCAAATGTATATATTCCATTTCATTCTTCATATTAATTTTTTAACGTGCTACTAGTGTTAACTTGCCATCACCATTTTTTCAGGAAGCAAACTTTTGAAAAAAAAATGTTGTTCAATGTAATGTTCCATGTTTACCAGTACTGTATATAGTCTATATATACTGTATCTGTAAAATCAGAGATGTTTCCAAAGTCTAATTTATGTAAATTAGATCTTTTGATTTTGTGGTTTTATACAAAAGTTGTACGAATGTAAAAGAAATTCAAATGGATCCTATAGATCCTGATTTCTCATAACAGCTATATATTGATTCATGTATTAATATCAGTTCTCACACTTCTTAATCTTTGACAACATTAGTAATTTGGACCCTCCCTCAAAACTAATGGAGGAATGAGAGAGTAGTTTTATATTACTACTGTATAATGCTATTTCATTGCATTTCAGATTTCAGTACTTTAGACTTTAACTTATTATCAGCACTTTGGACTATTAATGCTGTGACAATGGATGTCATCGCTCTGACAACTGAGAATCAGCAGCCATTTTTACTTTTGCTTCTAACATGTCTTTTCTATTCTTTTAGAGTTCAGATGTAGAAGGGGTGATAGGATAAATGCTTCAGGGTTTTGCTAGCCATAACAATGTAGAAGTGTGGGAACTCAAGGATATGGTCTGATAAGGTTTTGGCGGGCTAAGGAGCCAGTGAGAAAAGCCCATGTCTTGTGTTAATTGGGGAATGTGATTTATGATAGCATTTGTGGGGTGGGAACTGCAACGTTACTTTGTATCTGGGGAGAGACAATCTCAGTTTTGGGTCCAACTATGTAAATGCTGTACTTTGTTTCCTAATAAAATATCCTTTAAGGAAGAATTGTTGCCTTGAAGTTTTTTTACCGGTTTCATCTATCAGAACCAAGACATTAACCCCAAACTTCCATTTTCTTTAAAATTATGGGGTCCTGAGCTCCAGTCACCTACCCAGAGTAGAAGAGAGGCTGACAAAGACTTGGGAAGATCCCAATATTGAGAGGAAGGAGAACCTTGTCACCAGCACTGTAGCCATAGCTGGTACATCGATGGATGGAGCGCAGGCCATCGTGCTGGTTGAAAGCACTGTCTCGAATGCTTCGATGATGGGGGTAAGACCAAAGACTAAAGGACTCATCTGGTTGTCTGAATGGGCCCTGCCTAGTGGAGACCTTAAGCAATCAGAAACAAGCCAGCCAAAGAGGGATCTTTCGAAAGCAATGGAGACTGAATACTTGCTGCCAGCTCCCCAAAGAACACGCTGTCCTGATAGACGAGAGGTGAAGAAAATGGAACTGATGATTCAGGTGATTGGAAATACCTGACTGCAATCTGGAGCCAGTCAGCTGAGCACCTTAGGGAGATATTTGAAGGGCTGGAGGTGGGAACCAAGGAGCGCACCACTTGTCTGCTGCCTACCAGCAAAAAGGAGGATGATTGAGGCAGGGGCAGTTCCTTGACCAGAAGAAGTCCTAGGCTCCACCTTCACAATCTCCAGCATTAACTTCAAGCCCCATGTGATAGAGAAGTTCAGACCATCAGCATCAGCGATCCAGTCCCAATCATAACCATTGGTCATCGAGTCCACCCCATCACCATCGATGTGACAGCCCTGGTCACTGAGAATGGTATGCTAGCCCTGAGCAACATTGCTCCTCTGAGAGCCCCGATCACTACTCGTATTACTGCAGCCCCAACTACCCCCAGCACAGGGAGAGTCCTAGAGGTTACAGAGACTGGGGCAGACTTGACCAGTATGGGATACGGGCAGCCCTGACCATCACTGTTATCAATGGAGGCCTGAGCCTCATTGCCACCAACACAGCCCTGATCCTTAACCTTTTCATCATGCCAGTCCCAGGCCCCTTTCCAGGGCTGAGTGAGAAAGAGACCTCCAGCGTGACCTGATGCAGCATTATGGGTGAATGCACGATCTGTTAGACTGACAACAACACATGGCTATTGCCCCTGTGAAAGCTACGTTTGATGGGGACCCTGAAAAGTTAACTTTCTTCTTAAATCAAGTGCATTCTTATGTGAACCACAATGGTGATGCCTACCCAGACCTGCAGCGATGGTTGATGTTGTTGCAGGTAACCTGGAAGGAGAGGCTGCCGAGTGGCTCAATAATCTGCACCTGAACTATGGAATTTCAACTTATTCATATAAGGGTTGAGAACCCAATTTGAAGACAACTCCATAGCCTTAAGAGCAGAGAAAGACATTCATGAAGTGAAGCAAGCTGGCAAACTGATGATGGATTATGTGTGTGAGTTCAGAAGAGTTGAAGGCCTTATTGAATGGTGGCCAGAATGATCCCTGGTGCACCATTTTAAAGAGGGTTTGGATGATGACTTATTTGAGACCTGCATCTACTGGAGAGGTCCTAAAGAATGATACCAGTTTGCAGTAAAGATAGACATTGAGCTTACCTGTCAGAAAAAGTTGGCAACTTTTCTGGTAGGCTCCAAGACCACAGCCTACCAGACAACAGCCTCCCCATCAACTTCCAGCGATACCTCCTCCCCACCAACTTCCAGCATTAAAAGCAGCTGAATATTTAATTTAATTATGGGACTTATATGCCGCCCTATCTCCCGAAGGACTCAGGGCAGCTAACAACAATAAAAACAACAATAAAAACAATAAATACAAATATTAAAAGAAATTAAATTAAATTAAATTAAATTAAATTAAATTAAATTAAATTAAATTAAATTAAATTAAATTAAATTAAATTAAATTAAATTAAACTCCAGCCAGATCCATCACCACTCTGGTTTCATATGACAGCAACGATGCGGGAGAAAATGACTTGATGGTGAGTCGACCTATTCCACCTTTTTCCCTCACTGCCAAGCTCATAAACAGGGGTACAAATGGATTTGGAGGTGCTAGTGGACTCAGGATACTCCCGATTCATTATCAGCTTACCAATTGCCCTTAAACTGGGCATACATGCAAGGTTACTCTCCAAACCTATGAGATTTGAATAAGTGGATGGATCTTTAATGGGCGGGACCTTAGTCACCCACTTAACTGAACTGGTACGTTTAGAAATAGGCGAACATTGGGAGCTCATCCATTTTGTGGTGGTCCAAAAATGACTGAAGCTGTGATTTTAGGTCTAGCATGGCTAGATGAGTGGAAACCTTTTATTTGGTGGGAAAAGGGGATGAGAACTGTGAGATTGCCGGTAGGACCCAACCCCTCCCCCCTTATGACTCTTTTGACATTAGTGGAGAGCCTAGTCCACCAGCAGAAACAGTGAAAGTAGCCACCATTCCCCTGCCAGGAGAGCCACTCATCCCCAGGGAATACCAAGATTTAGTGCAAGCATTTAGTGAGAAGGAATGTGAAATCCTACCAGTGCACTGGCCAAATGACTGCACCATTGAAATATTGCCAGGACCCAAGTTGCCTAAACCAAAAATGTACACTATGACCTCTCTCGAGATGGAGGAGCTGCAGCAGTATGTGAATAAAAACTTGGCCAGAGGCTTCATTGAGCTAGCTAAATCCCAGGTGGGGGCCCTGGTGTTATTCAAGGGGAAAAAAGAGATGGTTTGCTGAGGCTCTGCATGGATTATAAGGGGTTAAATGCTTTGAGTGTGGAGAATAAGTACCCCTTCCCCCCTCCTGAAGGACTTACTAACCCATCTAGCACAGGGCCGTATCTTCACCAAGTTAGATCTAAGAAAAGTGTACTACCAAGTAAAAATAAAAAAAGAAGATAAATGGAAAACTGCTTTTAACTATGGACAGCTATCAATTCAAAGTTATGCCATTTGGACTACAAGGAGCTCCAGCTGTTTTCATGCAGCTGATTAACCAGGTGCTGCATGACCATCTATACAAAGGGGTCTTGGTGTATCTTGATGACATCTTAATCTATAGTCAGAATATGAGCTAAAGAAACTACTAGATGCTAAACTATATGTTAAATTATCAAAGTGTGAATTCCATCAAACACGACTAGATTATTTGGGCTACTGGATCTCCAGTGAGGGCATAGAGATGGATCCTGGCAAAGTGAAAGCTGTAATTGAATGGCAACCCCCAACAACTCAAAAGCAGTTTCAAAGCTTTCTAGGATTTGCAAACTTCTATTGTAAATTCATTCATTCTTTTGCTGAAATTGCTTTACCTCTAACAGCCTTATTAAAAATGGGTAAAGATGGGGGAAAGCCATGACCGGGCCAACCGCTAACATGGACTATGAACTGTCAAACCACTTTTAAATTTAAAAAGACTTTTTGCAGCTGAGCTGAGCTTAAAGCACTCCTGCCTGGGGGAACCATTTGTCATTCAAGGTGATGCTAGCGATGTAGCAGTCAGAGCAGTACTTTTGCAAAAGAATAAGAAGGGGGTCTTACAACCCTGAGCCTACACATCAAAGAAATTAACTGATTGCAAGAGGATGTGGGCAGTTTGGGAGAAAGAAGCTTTAGCAGTTTGTTGGGCTCAATTAATGAACGGCAGAACTACCTGGAAGGGAGCAAGGTGCCTTTTGAAGTATGGACTGATCACAAAAACCTAGAGGCACTGAAAAATCCTTGCAAACTTTCCCTCAAACCATTACAATGGGCGCAATACTTCAACCGATTTAACTTCACCCTAAAGTACATACCGGGGGGGGGGGACTTTTTGGCTGATATCTGTCCAGATTTCATCAGTATAAAAGCCAGTGGGAACAAGTCAATGATTCGAGCATGCCTACGGCACAGATTGTTTCTTTATTAACATCGCAGAAAACCCTGTCTGTGGCAGATCCTAACCTAGATAACCCCATGACGAGAAAGCTGAAGCACAAACTCCTCCATGATCAATGGTTTAAAGACCATCAAACCATCCTAAACTGTAGAGATGGACTAGATAACAAGGGGGAGAAATTATATTTCTCTATATATAATTATCTGCTTCCATGTACTTCAGGGGTGTCAAACTGCCGGCCCACGGGCCGGAGCATCATGGAGAAGCCGCGCCCATCCCATTGCCGGCAATGGGAAAAAGTTCCGATATGTCGTGCGACGTCACGTGACGTCGCGAGTTTGACATGTCTGATGTACTTCAATGCAGCCATGATGTAAAACAAGCTTTACACTTTGGCTATTTGAAAATGCTACATTTAATTTGCCGGCAGTTTTGGTGGCCCTGTTTGAAGAAGGATGTGGAAAACTATGTCAAAAGCTGTGCAGTGTGTGCCACCATGAAAAGAATTCTGGGGAAGCTCCCTGGACTATTACAGCCAGTTGTGGACCCTTCCCAGCCATGGGAAGAGATTGCTATGGATTTTACAGTTGAGTTACCCGAAAGGAGAGAAAATATGGTAATATGGACTGTGATTAATCTTTTTTTGAAGCAGGCTCATTTCATCACCTGCAAGGGACTCCTATCAGTCCAGAAACTAGCCAAAATGTTCCTTAAGCACATTTACAGGCTGCATGGCACACCAAAATGGATAATCTCTGCCGGAGGGGGGTGCAATTCATGTTTTGGAGTGGTTTCCTGAAAATAATTGGCTCATCACAAGGATTGTCGTCAGCTTTTCATCCATCTATGAATGGGGTGTCTGAAAAAGTGAACTCAATAGTGGAGCAGTACTTTAAGTGTTATGTGGACTACCAGCAAATGAACTGGACTGACCTCCTCCCTTTTCCTCAGGTGGCTTACAACAATACCATTCATAGCAGCACTGGTTTCACTCATTTTAAGATTGCCACAGGAAAAGAATTCAACCTAATACCTGAGTATCCTTGAGGACCCTCTACCTCCCAGACTCTTGACCAATGGATGCCAAAATGGGGGGAGATTTGGGACAAAACAAAAACAGTGCTGAAAAAAGCCTCAGAAACATATTTTTAAAAAGCTGATGAAAAGCGATCTCCCCAGAGATCTTTCCATGTTGGGCAAAGGTTTATTTATCCACAAAATACTTATGACTTAAGTTACCTAATAAAATGTTAGGACCAAAATACCTAGGTCCCTATTGTCAGAATCATAAATCCAGTTACAGTGGAGTTGAAACTCCCATGACTTTTAGGGAAGATTCCACATGGGTAAAATCCAGCCAATGGACAACCTTTAACCTATGCTTCTGTTTAAATCGCAGGATTACTCCTTTGTGTCATAAGGGGGGCTGGATGTCAATGCTGTGAAAATGGATGTTGTTGCTCTGACAACTGAGAATCAACAGCCATTTTTACTTTTGCTTCTAACATGCCTTTTCTATTCTTTTAGAGTTCAGATGTAGAAGGGGGGATGGGATAAATGCTTGAGGGTTTAACTAGCCATAACTATGTAGAAGTGTGGGAACTCAAGGATATGGTCTGATAAGGTTTTGGTGGGCTGAGGAGCTAGTGAGAAAAACCCGACTCTTGCATTAATTGGGGAATGTGATTTATGACAGCGTTTGTAGGGTGGGAATTGCAACTTGTTACTTTGTATCTGGGGAGAGAGAATCTCAGTTTTGGGTTCAACTATGTAAGTGCCAATACTTTGTTTCCTAATAAAATGTTCTCTAAGGAAGAATTCTTGCTTTGAAGTTCTTTTACCAGTTTCATCTATTGGAACCATGACATGGACTTTAACTTAATAAAACATGAAGAATAAAGATGCAGAAGAATAAGTAGCAGAATCCTAGAGCATGATACAATTATTATTTTTTTCAGTGCCATACATTTTCCACTTATGGGAAGCACAGTGTTATAGCCCTTCATGGCATAGGACTTGACTATTTTCCATGGCTTCTGTCTGGCCTAATTGTGCAGAATTGGCATGTTCCAGTTCATCCATTAAACAGTGCTGCCTGATGAGACTTAGGAAGCATATCTTGTCTGTGGCAGCACTTGCCATCTGGAACATAGTCCCCATGAGTTGCATCTGCCATCCTCTGCCACCTTGGTCATGTTTAAAAGAGCCTTTAAAACCTGCTTTTTTTTCCCCCAAGGATTGAATCAGAATAGAGATGGCTCCGAGCTCCTGTGTTTTTGATAGTTTTCCAGTAATTGTTTTTCCATACAGTGCTTGGATTTTTCAAGTTGTATTTTATTATTGTTTTTACTGTACACTGTCCAGAGTCATAGTAAAGCTGGGTGACCTTATCAATTCCTAAACAAATAAACAATTAGTTCTAGTTACTTTCTTAGTAGAAACTGAAATTATCACATATGGACACTGTGAACAATGTGATATACATATTATTTACATCTTAATCTAATTTGTATTACCCATATCTCCACATGAGAGTCCAAGAAGCTCATAACCAATTTAAAAATTATAAAAATAAACTACCCATGCAACAATTAAAAATAATATAAAAGCATATAAAATCATTTCTCCTCTGAGGGACCTACTTTTTAAGCTGCCTGAAACTATGAGGAACTGGCAGCATTTAAATTTGCTAAATAAATAAAAAGATATGTTCCCTAGCCATTCCCCAAAGCCAAATGGCCACACTTTACCCTTTCCTATATGCCAAAACTACAAGAACCTCATTATGACTGCTTCTGTTGTTCTGTGTTACACTATATGACTGTCTACTGAAAATAGAGACAAGATCCACTCATTCCAGGCTACCAAACATAAAATGCATTTTAATCCTGTTAATGTATCCTTTTTGCTTGGTTGTAATTAGAAATCTATTACCTTTTCAAACAAATACGAAACACACACAACAGAATAATTTTAGAACAATTGTTTTAGAACAATTGTTTAAGGTTAGTAAAAAACATCATTTGTTAATGATGTGAAATATGATAAACTACCCATAAAATTACCACAATTTTTCCCCACAATAACCTTGTAGGCTAATTCACTTAACAGAGAAGAACTGACTCAAAGTCTTTCAGTGAACTATCATGATTTATGGTGGACTTGAATTTGGGATTCCTTTGATTTAGACCAGCCCTTTACTATATCACACTCATAGCAAATAATAAAACATAAAGCAATGAAATGTCTAAATAATTTTTATAGTTACTATTGGGTTCATATCTACAAAGCAAAGTTGTACCAAGGAAGCATTATTAAAACTTACAATAATCTTATTCATTGCTTTAAACTGATAGATTAATCTAGTTAATAGTTATGAATTACCAAAAACTAGCTTATTTGTAAAATGCAAATTATTAGATGAATAAGATTTCTTTTGTTATTGCTGTAGTTTTCGTATTACCATGCCTGTATTTAATATTTCATGAAATTTGTTAATAAAACCTCTAAAACATGACCAAAGGTGAGACTTCAGCAAGGATGTTCAGTATGCTTCTGATATCTTTATCTGTTTTTACAGACATTTTTATTGTGTGGGCTAGAACAAGGAAAAGAGTTTAAATAGTTGACACAAAACTGAAGAATGGAATTATTAGGCAGATTGCTATTGTTACTTACATATTGCTCTTAAGGTATCTATTAATCCCCAGATGCTACATTTATCTTAGTCGGTATTCAAAAATATATGTCTATTTATGTGCTTCAAATTGCAATCCCCAACATATTTACTCATAAATAAGTCCCATTACTTTAAGAAAATGTCTTCCAATATAAGTATTCTATGCTGTGTTGTATTTTATTACTTTACAGTTGTTTATATTGCTTTTGTTATTTTTCCTCAGATGTATTTGTAAGACTGTAGACAATATTCATAAAAGACAACTCAATCCAATTAACTTCTTTATATCAAAGCTGATTTTTTTTACTGAACTCCTTGAATTTTATCTACCTTATCTTAATGATCTGTGCCAAATAACAGCTGTTTTCTCTGGAGAGTTGTTCAAATGCTAGAAATAATATGTACTACAAGCTTGAATGTTTAAGGGATCACTAAAATGGAGAATGAACCTAGGAGTTTTCTTTTTATAAAGTTAAAATACCCTTTAAGCTAGATACATGGGCATATGGATAAGTTCTATTTTATTCTATAGATGAAAAAAGCTTTGAGAGTTCTATATTTTCCTCACTTGTCTGTGTTGTGTATGTATGTTTGCATATATGTGACTGCCAGTTCAGACTAGATGACTCTGAGTGGTGTACAAATGAAATAAAATAAATAACAAAGAAAACATAATTAACCAGTGCAAAATATCTCATTAAAACTTCCACCTTTTGCAGCATTATAGACTTTTCAACGGAACTGGGTCTTCATATAACATATGCAAATTTTGATAATTTCTGCTGGCCACTGCTGGCTCAATAATAATTTTATATTCTATATAATATTCTATATCCATGTGGTTGTACTGAATAAATAAATAAGAGTGGTTTATCATTAACATTGTATTGTAAAGTGATCATGTACCTCCAATATTTTCATATATTGCTACTGCCCAATATATGAAAGTGCCTGCTTTTTTTAGCTAGATACCTAACATTCATGCCTTACATGATACTCAGTGGTGGGATTCAGGCAGTTTGCACCACTTCGGCAGAACCGGTAGCTAATTTTTTGTTGCCCAGGCCTAGAATGGATTTCCAGAAGCAGCATCCACACAGAGAACCGGTTCTGCACATATTTGAATCCCACCACTGATGATACTGCTGGAAGTATATATTCCTGACAGAGACATAAGGTGTTCTATGCCCATTTCTTCTTTATGTTGAGAGATTGTGACTGGCCCAAGATCACCCAGCTGAACTGATGCTTAACATTGGACTAGAACTCACAATCTCCCAGTTTAAAATCTAAGGCCTAACCATTACCACAAACCTGCTCCTGCATAGAATAAGACAGTGGTGGTGAACCTATAGCATGCATGCCAGAGGCGGCACTCAGAGATCTCTTTGTGGGCATGCGTGCCATGTCCCAAAGATGGCAACCTTCCCTCTTCAGCCAGCCACCCGAGGTCCCACGTGGCTGGATGCATCCTGGCATGGCTGGTTTCCCTCCCCCCATCCCATTCCTCCTGGCCTCAGATGCTCTCCTTTTCCCGGCATGACCCACTGCATCGCCTCCTCAGTTGTTGGCCAACTGTTCATCTCAGAGGTGGCTTCTCTGAACTGCTGGCAGCTGACTGTGGAGCCCCAGAGTGTGCTGGTCAAGGAGCTGGCAGGCTGTGGCTGCTGACAGACACCGTCGGCCCCCATGCGCTCTCTGGCCTATGTGTGTAGTGTCAGGCAGCAGTTGCCCTGGCCCCTGTCTCACCTTGCCCTGTGGCAATGGCATCCCTGCACTGCCTCACCTTGCTCCACCCTGCAGGATGAGCCTCCTGCCCATCGTCCCACCTGCCAGAGACCCTTCTGGATCTCTCCCAACCCTGCCCAGGCCCCACAAGCATCCCTCCCCATGAACAACATCGAGGTGACCATGCCCACTTTGGCCACACCCACCCAGTCTGCCATGAGCACCGCAGCCACGCCCACCCAGAGGGCCAAGTCCCACTTGGCACCCGGAGATAAATAAGTGAGTTTTGGGTTGTAGTTTGGGCACTCGGTCTCTAAAAGGTTCGTCATCACTGGCATAGGATTTCCTTTAAAAACAAAAACCTAAGAAAGGACACCTTCAATAGAAAGCATTTTCATTTTCAAAGAACGAAGCTTGTTCATACATTTTATCAACTAGAATTTAACTGAAAATATGAGTAGCAGTATTTATGCTTGTGACACTCAAAGAGGAAAAGACATCCTGTCAAATCAATTTTCAGAAAACTTTAAAATCTAATAGAACCAAATGAATGTAAAGATAGATGAAAAGATCATACCAATTTTCCTTTTACAAGTAGTGTTGTATAAAAAGATAAATTTGTAAAAAATAAAAAATAATAAAAAGTATCCATGTAAAAAGCTGCATAAAGCTAAAATGACATAATTATGTCAACAAGTGTAAAAGAAGCAAATAAGGCTTATATACTGGAAAGTATTAGTGCATATATCCTGAACAAAAGAAATCCAAGAAAATGCGTAAATATGGAATGACTGTGGACATTGCAAATGTGAGCAAGATTTGATGATATTTTACACAGAAAAAAATATAACAATACATGAATGAGAAGTAACAAGTCAATATATTTCAGAAAAGGCAGGAGACATAAGATCACATAGTTAAAATAAAATTGACCCTGAAGATTTTTTTTTTAAAAAAATCTTTGCTTGTTTGATTTCAGCCAAGCATTTTTTAATTGTTTAGACCAGGCCAGAATGTCTAATACAGTAAGACTGATTCATCTGATAATTTCTCTGATTGATTGTACTATGAACAAGAAGCTACAATTATGTTTAGAGATACAAACTGATTTTGAATAGAGAAGGAAGTGTAACAAGAATATACATTCTTTATATCTCTTTAACAAATAGAGGAAGTATATTATAAGAATGGCAAAATTGGATTCAATATCAATCATGATCAAAACTGGAGATCAAAATGCTATCATTTTAACAATATAAAACAATGTTCAGTATTTAAGAAAACAAAGGCAATTTCCATCAGCTGGCTTACTGAATACAGACTTGAAGAAGACAATTGAAAATGTTGGTTTTCCTTATTTCATTTCAAGAAATGTTAAAGATTTACAATGCAGAAGGGAAAAGTTGGTGAAATTAATTCCATGAAGAAATAGAGGACAATTCAAACCATCTAAAGTTCAGAATAAGTGTGACTTAATTGGTAATGGAAATGAATACTAAATGCTTGGAAGGTGATAATTGGGAATAGATTTTTGTATATTTTATATACCATTAGCAGTCGCTAACACAGAATAATATTTCACTGATTCTACAAATCTGAAAACATTAAAAAAAATGTTGAATAACCTCCACTTACCATAAAAATGATGCCAAATTAATGCAAGAAATCTTTGAACATTTAGTTTATGGATGAAAAAAATAATAATTGTGTCTTTCAGAAAATGAATCCATCCTCTGTCCAAATTGAAATGATACATTAAAAGTCTCTTCAAATATACTGAAAAAAGTGAGCAAGATAATGTTATTTTATTTGAAATATATTTACATACCATATATAGCAATACACTTAGACTTATATGCCACTTCACAGTGCTTTATAGCCCTCTCTGAGTGGTTTATAGAGTCAGCATATTGCCCCCATCAATCTAGGTCCTCATTTTATAAACCTTAGAAGGATGGAAGGCTGAGTCATCCTTGAGCTGGTCAGAATCGAACTCCAGGCTATAAGCAGAGTTAGCCTGCAATATATATGCTTTTGTATACATATACATATATGTACATGTATATTGTTTTGCCCCATAACATAGAGATTACAAGGTTAAAGATAATTCATGCACAGCTTGTAGAATGTATATTCACCATCTTTTGGGACTTCCCAAGGCATATTAATGTTCATTAATATTTTTATAAACATTAAACATTTTATGTTTGCTAAATTATTTAAAAGCATAGTTATTAATTGAACTTAAAGAATTTAGATTCATGTGAGCAAGAAATGAATTGTGGAAATACCATCTAAAACCATTTAGAAAATCCAGTTATTTAACCATGTGTTACAAAACTGGAAAAAAATCATATGTTTAATTTCCAATATTTGGATTGTAAAATAGGGATATTCCATATATATGGAACAGTAGGATGTATATATATATATATATATATATATATATATATATATATATATA
>JAKJMR010000173.1:1353003-1384995 GCA_024449315.1 Daboia siamensis
ATATATATATATATATACATATATATATATATACATATACATATACATATACATATATATATATAAACAAAGAGCTTTTCAGAATGATATATATTTGTGTAATTATGAGCATTTTATGTGGAATTTGAGATGGAAAGAATATAATAGGCACATGATCAAAGACAAGATCCACAAAATCTGACAAAATAAATGAATACATTAGAATTATCATGAAGAGAGGTACAGAGCTAATTTTCATATTGGTTCTTGACTTCTTTCTGGCCTGAAAGTAGCCCAAATTATTGTTTATAATGGGAGAAAAATTGAAATTTATGAAATAAATGAGAAGTAATAATTAGAGCTATCCAGAACTTTGATGGTGTGCTTTACTACAGGAGTCCCCAGTCCCTAGGCTATGGCCCACTACTGGGCTGTGGTCTATTCACAACAAGGCCCTGTGAGTGGTGGGCTGGCATGCATGGGTGTGCACACAACTTGAGTTGCATGAGCAGTGGATAGGTACGAATGCACACATGGGCACAGCTCAACTTGCACAAGTCAAACTGCACATACATGCATATGCGTGCCAGCCTGCTGCTTGAACAAGCTGAGCTGGCATGTGCATGCTAGCTGGCTGGCCCACTACTCGCATGGCCCAGTTCCCCTCTTCCCCCTCCACCAGGCCACCAAGCCGCAAAGATTGGGGACTACGCTTTATTATACTGAAATTTCAGTTGAGCCAAGAGATGAAGTAATGTCCCACTTGTGATTATCAGAGCTATTTCATTGATATCTCACCAGTTTAAATTCTGGCTTTATAGTTGGCAGATACAATCCTTAATTAACATGATGTTTCATTATTACTTTGCTGAGTCTGCTTAGGGCTAAGCTAACTGTAATTTTTGCATCTTTCATGCCAATATTCATGATTTTTTTAAAAATGACAGCACAAATAGAAGGCAGACAGAGATCATGGTATATATAGCTGGTGACAATAATTGCCAATTTGAATTAAGAGTAATGTCTTTAATTCAAATTAGGAAGTACAGCACTAATAAATCACCATGTTAGGAACTTTCTTACTGACACTTATAGGAAGTTTTATTTGATTATAAGTAAATAACAGGATGCATTCCAATTCAAACTAAACCATGAATAAGAAAAAAAACAAAAGATTATGTCATGACTATATGAAACATATAGTCCATACATCTGAATGCCCGGGATAGAAAAAATATAATTGCTGCTGAAATATGCATTAGAGCAGGGTTGTCAAAATCGCCACGTCATGTGATGTGTTGAGACTTATTGTGACTTTTTTCCCATTGCTGAAGCTGGGGTGAGCGCAGTTCCATGACACATCTTGCCAATGGGCCAACAGTTTGACATTCCTGCATTAGAGGATATTTAATTTCCTTTCCCTAACATCCGGGTATTCTATTAACTGATGCACCGGTGCTATTTCAGCTTCCTCTCTGAATTACTCAGCATTTTCAGTCTCACAACTCCATTAGACAGCTGTCAGTGTCAAAGCATGTATGGTATTCATAGATGCATGAACAGATTAGGAAGCTAATGCAGTATGCATAATGATGTGGAATCAAATGACATTTAGGTGGGGTGTGTGGAACAGCTATTCATGGAAGCATAAGGTTGGAAATGGTGAAATATTACAAAGTCTTATGGTTAAGCAAACTGTGCTTCTATTCTATGTTTTTTTTAATCATCAAGGCATCATCTTTAGATGGCATAGTGCTATTTGAGAAGCAAAAAGCATTTTCTGTTTCTATCCTGACATTTAATCAAGGAAAAAGCTCCTAGTATAAAGCAGAACTAACCTTTTACCCATAGCAAGAGGTTGATCTTAGTCTAGTTGTAAATTAGATGAGTCACACTTCTACAAAATCTCCAGCCATATGCCATCACTCAACAAATTCTATTTTGTATTTCCATTAATTTTTATTATAAAAACTAAAGTAATCTAGCCAGCTAGTTAACAGAAGTTTCTTGTCTATTGAGAAGGCTAAAAGAAATATCTGCGTGATGCCAAATTATTGGAAATAACGTGTGAAAATACATTTTTTCAAGTGTCTTTTTCATAGTTAAATTGGAAAAGCAGCTTGAGGGATTTTAATTTAGTCAAGCTGAGAAAAAATATCTAATAGTATAGGAGGCACTAATAAAAATACCCAAAAATAATATCAATGATATAGGAGAGTTGTTTGCAGTAACCCACGTATGACTCTTGTTATCTGTATTTTTTAGCAAAGAAAACAAGTTTTAGTGGGTAAATAGACATATAGTAGCTGAGTGAATCAGACTACTCTACTAAAGGTATTTGGGATAGGAGCACAGAAAGGATACATACAACTTTGCAAATCTACTTTTTAGGTCCCTTGATTCATCAAGAAATATATTTTGATGTTCCTCTTGGCTGACACTGAATCCTGTCCCCTTGTTCTCCTGCCAATATTTAAAACTGGAATCATAAATTATAGTCACATCTGTGGATAATGTATTTTGGAGTGATATTGTTAAAGTGAGGCTTAATTGACAGAAAAGCATTGCAAATACAACTTTTCTTAACATGTAATGATAAATATTTTAAGATGTTAATAAAATTAGAAATTTGCTTCCAAAAGCAGTAAGAGTTGTTGAAAATGTATTTGAATGAAAAATTGGGGATAGGATGTCAGAGAGGAAAAAAAAGTACACAAAGAATTTTTGCTTACCTTTCTTCTCTTTATTTTGGAGCTGCTTATAAAAATAATCTATGTCAAAACATAAATGAAGAATAAATGTAATAGATACACTTGGTAAAATTCCTTATTTTATTGGTGCCTTTAAATCAGTGTTGACTTCTAGCAATTGTCTGGACAGCTTTCTTGGCAAAATTTCAGAAGTCGTTTGCTATTTCCCCCTTCCTAGGTCTGAGAAAGAAGATCTGACCCAAAATCCTGCCTGCCTGCTTGTTTCCTTCCTTCCCTCCCTCCCTTCTCTATGTCTCCACATAAAAGAGGGAAAATAATTTTACAACATCAGATACAAATCTTAAAATTATATATGAGTTGTCACATGATGGCATATATCATCAGTGCCAAGGTAATGTTTTAGAGTCAATGAAATAATCAGGCTCTTTTGGTGTTTGGCCTTATTTTTGGTAAGAATAAAGATCTTTTTTTTTTACAAAGATACTAAAGAAAAATGTGGTACAATATTTTGGTCACTTAAATGTTTATATTATTTGTGAACCTTTTAGTGTGGATTACTGAAGAAAGATAGGTCACCTATCTTCATTTAAGAATTGGATGCTATTGAACTGATAAGCATGTTCCAAAAATGTTCCAAATCCCACATCACTTTTCTTGAATGTTGGCACCATTTAAATTATTGTTGTTATTTTAAATTAGTTATAGCCTTATAATCCAGTAAACTCTGGCTGGCTTACAAAACCCAAGGCAGTAAAACAAGTTACAAACATATCATAGCACTGATAAACATAAGCTAAAACAACTGTAATACTAGCAAAAACCATAGCAGGTCTTCCTTAAGCATGTTTACCACAGTTCTGAGACCAAAGCTGGATTTTAAGATTATTTTTTCCAGGGTCCTTTTCTGAACTCCAGGATAAAGGATGCCTTTGATATATCTGGGGGAGATATTGTTCCAAAGGCAGAGATACACACACAGAGAGACACAAAAAGGCATGTTTTCTTGGTTCCTTTAGATGGCAACAATTAATACAAATAAACCCAGAGTGAACCTGCTTTTCTAGAACATTCTGGGTGGGCAGAAACAAATGGAAATAGCTAGTCCCTCTTATACCCAGTTTCTTTGCCATAAAGGGCAAAGACAATTAGGATCTGGAATTGTACTGACTGGCAACCAACCAGGTGTGCCCAGGAATGGTGACATTTGGGTACACTGAAAAGTTGTTTGAGTAGCACTTGTTTTCCATGGAACATGGTAGAGAAACATTGACATTGCAAATGTTGTTTCAGTTCTGAGAGACATGGAGGGAGGAATAAGAAGAGGAAGAGAGAGAGGGAGAAAAGGTGGTGGAAAGGAACTAGTTTGGTGTAGTGATTAATACAGCAGGTAAGAAACCAGGAGACCATGGGCTTGAGCAGAAAGCCATCTGGGTGACCTTGGACTAGCTATCTTCTGGGATTGAGATAGAATGGCTACTTTTTTGCCCATTGATGTGTTAAAAAGGAAGTTAAGCAATTCTTGTGCAATCCCAGTAATCATTGGTATTCAGAAACTAATTTGCTTGGTAATTTGGTTGTGGTTTCAAGGAAACAAGGTTCTTCAAGACAAATCAGTTAACCAAAAGGGGGGGGAAAGGGGGGGGGAGAAACATTCAAAAGCTAGAGGAAAATTTTAAGGCATTTTGATTTAATTTAACCACTTATTGTCTTGAAATACACAACAGCTGCATTTTCTATTTTATGTTATTGATCTGAAAAATTGTTACTGGTAAAAATTACCTAAATCTGATTTAATGGCCATGGTGATTCCACTGTGAATAAAAATAGAAAAGTAATCTGAATTTTGGCCCTCACTCTTATCAATAATATCTTTGGGAGAGATGGCCTTTTAAATTTGGAATTTCATCCCATCTTTAATTAACTTTTGAAGTGAGAAGGCTAGATTATGCAGGTAAAAGTTGTTGTTGTTAAAACAAAATTAATCAAAGTAGTGATTAATTATTATGAAACTTAATTCCCTAATAAGTTCATAATCATTAATCACTACTTTGAATTTATTTAATCATTTAATTAAAGAGAATAAATTTAATCTTCCTCAGGGCTATAATATGTGCTGGCTCTGTGCATAAGTGACAGTGTGATAAAAGTTGTCTCACTGTAACAACTTATGATAGCTTTATTAATCATCTTCAAAAACAGAAACAGAAGTCAAAGAATGCTTTACTGCCTTTTCTTTAATTTGTGACCCTAGAAGTTAACTTTTAGAACATAGCTTCATGTTTGATTTTAAAGGTAAATGTCATTGTTATTTATAATTTTAATGTAAGGGTAGATTATTTAGGTTTATAGTAACACAAATACAACTTTTTAATATATACAATGGACTTTGTTTTTTACTCAGAGAATCAAAGCAGAACAATAGAATAGATGGACATCGTTTGCTAAGGCAATGCCACTTATAGTCATTAAGAGTATGGTATCTTTTCCTTTTTTTTTCTGGTTTTATGTATTCAGGTTGAAAAATATTGTATTAATGAATATACAGTATTCCTTTTCCCCCATGCATTACGGTCTGTATCACCAATACATTTATAACATTTTGTCAAAATTTTGCATTCAGTACAACTTGGTGACTTGATTCGTCTTATCTTTCATGAATAGTTAGGAATCAAAAGCCATAACAATTGTTTACTGTTTCCATAATCAGTTTAGTCGAGTCCATTCCTTTGTTTGCTTACACCTAAGAGACTGGCCAGGCTCTTAATCTGGGCTTCTTTCTGGAAAAAACTCTGTTTTGCTAAAAGCCTTTCCCTCTGCTTCTGCTTCATGTCAGCACATACTGCAGGCCTCTAAACAAATAGTATTATTCAGAGATAATGCATATATTTGCAGGTTTTCAAAAAGTACAGGCGAGCATTTGGTGGAAATACTATGCTATACAGTTGATCTCATACAGTTTTTAAACTTTGATTTTAATAATGTCATATTTCTAAAATGAAACTTTGACTTGAAGAGTACTGTCTCTTCCCAGTTTCTTTTTTTGAAATAATTACTTTAGCTCCTGTTTCTGTCTACCTAGTTTCAATATTTTGACATTAACAAAAGTTGAAAAGCTTCTATAATATAATTTTTTATATTGGAGAACATTGGAGAACCATTTTTTTCTGACTGTTAGATCGCAGGTCGCAGGAAGAACGAAGGCAGCCGGGTTTGTGTAGCAGACCTTTATTAAGCTTGGTGGTGTTTAGGCTTGGGGAAAGGGCTTACCTGGCATGTTTATATACCTGCCCAGGTGAATGCCAGCCAATGGATTCAAACCTGAGCTTCCCGCCACTGCAGGTAACCAATCACTTTAAATCTTGGCTTCCCGCCGGTATGGTTATAGCCCAGAGCTGTCAAACCTGTTTGAACCAGGCTTTCCCGCAAATTGCAGTTATAGCCTGGAGCTCTCCAGCTCCGAGCCTCCTGCTGTGCTGACAGCTCATGTATGCTAGCTGCATACACTACACTGACATTCATTCCCAGATGTTAAGGTAAATAATAGGATAATTAAATGTGTTTAAGCACTATCAATCTAAGAATCAAACACTCAGATATTTTACATTATCCTTTACAATTGTGTGAAGAAAAGTTGTTTTATTATTCCTCCTGCTAAATAAACGGAATATATTGGCAGTATATATCCACCAGATCATGGTTTGAAAAGCATTACACATCTTCACAATTTATTTCCTTTATGTGAAATTTCTTCACCAGAATTCCTTGTTAGCAAGTTATCCTGATAGATGTGGAAGATATCAGACTACGGAAAAGTGGAATAAGAATTCCTCTATTCATTTAACACTTCATTTATTTGTTCCAGAAAACTCTAATTGGGTGCTAATAGTTCCCATTTTTTGCCCCAGGATTATAATATAATGCAGGACTGTGAATTCTGTCAAGTATATATTTGCTATAATCTTCAAAAAATAAGTCTATATGTAGTCCTAGACAGTCAAACATATCAACTATGCTGAAGCCAAGTAATTGTCATTTTGACCTCCCTAATAATAGCTCTTTCAAGGATGGGCTTTTAATTTCTTTGATTCAGCCATACTACCCTGCTTATCTATCATCTTCCTTTTCACTTGCAAGGAGTTGGTTAGCATGCAAAGAATACTTCCTATGGTCAAAACAGTTTGTTCCAATTTTCAGAGAGAAGCTAAATAAGAATAGAAAATTATCTACAAGCTTATTTTTATACCATTACCACTGCAGATGATTAGACTTGAATACAATGCTGAACAACATCTATTAACTAAATAGATAAATACCATACATGACATACTTTCAATTTCCAAAATGAAGTAATATTTTTTTTTACATTTTGAATGAATTTGTGCAGGCTATTATCCTCACAAGAAAAAACATGTTACTAATTCATCTGTCAAAGTATATCAATTTAAATAATTGCTTGATTATTCTATTTTTTATTGGTCCAAAGGAAGGAAGGAAGGAAGGAAGGAAGGAAGGAAGGAAGGAAGGAAGGAAGGAAGGAAGGAAGGAAGGAAGGAAGGAAGGAAGGAAGGATTTGGTTTATCTGCTTAGTAAAGAAATACTATGAATAAGCCAAAAGGGCAGGTCTTGTCTAGTAGCTCTCTAAAATTTTATTGGTGTACTGCATTGGATTTCATAGCAGACTAATTTAGTTATTCAAAATATTTTAACATTTAAACCACATAATCTATTTGGTAGCCTTTGATACTATTTTTCCAATATTATCCTGCAACCTTAACTTTTTAACTACTTAAAGGCTTCGTTTCTATATTATCTGATGTGTTGTGATGTGTGGCCTCCAGAACTCTTGTTGAATACTAAACATTTTTTAAAAAATAAATGTGTAACATATTTCAGTAAGATATCATTTGCAAGGAATTGGTGCAAGATGAGGAGTTATGAAACTGTACTGCTTCAGCTGGTTAGCTGTCTCTACATGATCAAATCACCATCATTGTTAAAATGAAAGTGATTAGCATTAGATAATAACCCTAAAACTTCCCAAGACTGGTCAACCACATGGAATAAATAAATCAAATAATTTAAATGTTCATGCTTTGAAAGTGACACTGGTTGCTAAAAACTGTGCAAATCATTTGGCAAAAAAAAAAAAAAAAAAAAAGATTCATATCCAGATCTTTTGGTCAAAGTGGCAAAGCAGCAGCAACAGCTGTTCAGAACCTCAGAGGGCTTCAGAACAATTTCACCGAGTCTTTGAGCAGCTGTGACTATTGTGCAGCTTCAAGGAGTAGATTCAGAGCCCTGCCCTGCATATTTGCACAGGCATAATGCATGCTCTGTACATACCTAAGAATAGTATATTCTCCTTTTATTGTTATCTGTCAAACCAGGTTTTTTTCCACAGTTAGACAAGTACAAAGATTTCTTTTTAAGCATCACTCCAAATATTTCTAACTTTTTCCAAAATAAAATTATTTTGAAAGGAAGACTGTGTTGATTTATCTACTATTATAGATAGTTATGTTTTTTTTTAAAAAAAAAAATGTATTGAAAATGAATGAAGATGAGTTGGATAGTAAAGCCCATCAATTATGAATTGTGCAGGACACTTAACCAAATAACAAGAATGTACCCAAAATGCTTCCAAATTAAAAATGCAATGCCTATTATCTTTTTTTAAAAAAATCAATTTTAGGTAAAGCGTTCTTTTATCTAGTCAGTAATGAATCTATACACTCAATTATACTACTAGAACATTGAATGTTGGAATGTTAATGATTAATTCCTAATGTTCATACTTAATACACCAATTATGTATATATTTAATCTGGAATGAAGACATATGAAAAATGTGCTAAATATTAACCTTATAGTGTCAAGTTCGAAGCACGTTTTTGCTGGTCTGACAATTATTGCTTCTTAGCTTGCCAATGAATTTGGGTAGTGGGAAAGAAATTGGAATGCAAACTTCAAAAAGATTGAGAAAGCAGACCCTGAGAACCAAGGACAGTTCACCAGGTGTCTGGCCAGACCCAGAGACACTTTCTCAAAACAATATTTCTCCACCTAATTGACCTGACCAAGAAGCTGGAGGGGGAATTCTATTCCTTTGCTTTACTATATGTGATTGCCTGGGGTTTTGCCAAAGCTACTGTTGCTTGCATGCTGTAATGATGTACTCAAAGTTTTACACTGAGAGTTTGAAAAGCCTCAAAGGTGTTTACTTGGTTGGGTCCATCAGTCAGAACATTGACATATTTATACTGTGATATAAAAGCACTACTTTAAAATCAGCATTCATATTCATAATATGAAACAAATGGCACTTAGTGATTCGGTGTTATTAATTATTTTGATGTATGAAAGAAATAGAATAAAACATTTATAACTGCCATTGTTATTTTAATGTGAGAAAAGTATGATGTAAATCAAATTACTGAGAATATTACTGAGAAAAAATACTGAGAAACGATTGATAAATTAAAGAATAAAAAATAAAATCTGAAATTTGGAAAACCTGAAAAATAAGGAAAAATGTACAAGATGGAAACATTAGCCATGTTATTTTCCAATAGGAGTTTCATTTAAAACAGCCAATTGTTATTTTATTTACAATAGTTTTAGGAGTTTCCATTGTGAGCGCCTGTTACTCATCCCAGCTTCTGCCAACCTAGCAGTTCGAAAGTACGTAAAATGCAAGTAGAAAAATAGGGACCACTACAGTGGGAAGGTAACAGCGTTCCGTGCGCCTTTGGTGTCTAGTCATGCCGTTCCCATGATCACGGAGATGTCTTTGGACAAGCGCTGGCTCTTCGGCTTTGAAACATAGATGAGCACCGGCTCCTAGAGTTGGAAACAACTAGCACGCATGTACGGGAGAACCTTTACCTTTTTTTATTGTTTTAGAAATGTTTAATAATCAGCAGTGTGACTGAATATTCATTTTCAGTAATGTAATATGGTCAGAAAATGTAGTATGAATACAAAGGCAATTTGATGTAGTATTTAAGGACTTGGAGGAGAAGAGGGGAACATAAGTTCTATTCATGTTTAGACCAGGTGTTGGCAACTATGTCCCCTTTATGACCTGTGGATTTCAACTCCCAGAACTTCTGACACAATCCTCAGGTTGTAAAGAGATCATAGTTGCCCTCACTTGCTTTAGATTAGGGGTGTCAAACTTGCTGTATCACGTAATGTGTCATGACATATCACGACTTTTTTCCCATTGCTGCAGTTATGGGGTGGGTATGGTTTCAGCATTACACATCCGACCTGTGGGCTGGCAGTTTGATACCCCTGCTTTTAATATTGAAGCCAGCTGGAGACTTTGGACTAATGACCTTCTCTCAGCCTTAGAAAGAGTGTAGTGATAAGCCACATTCAAAAACATCCAATCAGGAGTCAAAACTGACTTAAATGCAGAAACTAACATTAGAAAAAGAAAGAAAGAAACTAATCACACATCTGGAATAGTAACCATGCTAGACATTGCCAAGATGACTGTCATCTGCCTATCTGCAATATCATATATCTCATTATCTGATTTATTTATTTATTTATTTATTTATTTATTTATTTATTTATTTATTTATTTATTTATTTATTTTTATTACATTTATATCCCGCCCTTCTCTGAAGACTCAGGGCGGCTTACAAGCTTAGCAGTAGCCTTCATTCTATGTATATGCCTGCTTGTTAGGGCTTTCACACACACCCCAAGCGGCATAATTACAAAGTCAGCTTATTGCCCCCAACAATCTGGGTCCTCATTTTACCTACCTCGGAAGGATGGAAGGCTGAGTCAACCTTGAGCCTGGTGGGATGCGAACCTGCACTAATTGCAGGCAGCTGGTGTTACTTAAGGAGGCATTAGCCCACTGCTCCACCAAGGCTCTAATCAGCTTTTTTTTTGTTTCCATTATTTTAAATGCAAAATGACAGTCTCTTTATAAAAGAGATTTAATACACAACAAAAAATGTTAATAATGGAATAATAGATATAATTTAATTACATCATTAGTCCATTAATTAAATAATTAGAAAGTAAGTTGTGTTCTTTTTTGCAAAAAACACCATGTGGTCTCAAATGCTCAGGTATTGCTCACATGTGAAATTTTGGATCAGCTTTTGTGAAAGATAGATGCTGCTGAAAGAAAGGAGAAGGATGTACAAGCAGGAATTCACTTTCATGTTTTTGATGCAGCTAGTTAGCATGCATGCATACTTCTTAGATACATTTTCTGGCCACGAAACTTCTGTATTTCAGTGAGCAGTTGAGAGAATACGTGGATTTTTCCTAAGGGATGTGAAGTGCAACATGAAAAGGGCCATTATTTTAGAGTGGCATTCTTTTGGCTATTTACATCACTGGCTGCCTTAAAGGATGAAAAATATGAACAGCTGGCAAAAGCAATCACATTAAACAGGACACTTTCCCTACTTCTTATAATAATCTGTTTACATTGCTCTATGTTAAATAACACATAATGTCTTCCTTCTGGAAATACTATAGCAACTATATCTATGGCAATGTGACATGAATGTAGATTTTACTGTGTGCTTTACCTAAAATTATGGTGCTGGAGAAGACTCCTGCGAGTCCCTTGGACTGCAAGGCGATCAAACCGGTCAGTCCTAGAGGAGATCAATCCTGACTGCTCTTTAGAAGGCCAGATCCTGAAGCTAAAACTCAAATACTTTGGCCACCTAATGAGAAAGAAGGACTCACTGGAGAAGAGCCTAATGCTGGGAAAGATCGAGGGCAATAGAAAAAGGGGACGACAAAGAATGAGGTGGCTGGATGGAGTCACTGAAGCAGTAGGCATGAGCTTGGATGGACTCCAGAGGATGGTGGAGGACAGGAAGGCCTGGAGGAATGTTGTCCATAGGGTCGCGATGGGTCGGACACGACTTCGCAGCTAACAACAACATTACCTAAAATTAATCTCCATATTTGTTGATATAAGAAAGTCTGGAATGTTTCTTAATTAAATTCATTGCCAGGATGACTACTCATCTCTCCTGAGATAAGGATCTGGTTCAAAACTGCTGTATGAATCATCTGCATGAAATGACCTGGCATAGCTGTAGAAAGATCTGAGACAGTTACTTTTAGGTAATAATTACAGGAACCCTTGTCTTGCCTAACGATCATTTGAAGTTACAAGAATTCAAAAAAGGTTGCTTAGGATCCATCCTTGGAAGTTATGTCTGCCACACCACACCCATGGTCACATGATTGCATTATAAGCACTTGGCAACTTGCTTGAATTTATGACCAGCTGTGGCATCTAACGGTTACATGATTGCATTTTGCACTTGTTTGGGGCAAAAAAACTCCTGTTGGATAAGCTGGATTTGGACTTACTGCCATGTGATTCACTTAAGACCACATGGTTTGCTTAACCATTATTATTGTTGTTGTTGTTAGCTGCGAGGTTGTGTCTGACCCATCGCGACCCTATGGACAATGTTCCTCCAGGCCTTCCTGTCCTCTACCATCTTCTGGAGTCCATTTAAGCTCACGCCTACTGCTTCAGTGACTCCATCCAACCCTAACAATTATAGTGACTCACTAAGTGGCTATCATAAATGAAGTCAAAAATCAAGTCTGGTAACATGGTGACCTGACTTATGACTGCTTTGACTTAGATCAAATTCCAGGCTTGGTTGTGGTTGTAAATCAAGGAGTATCTGTAGGCCATAAAGGCACAAGAATAAGATTTGATTCAACCTCTTCTATAAACTTAGCATAAACACAAAGAGAATAAATCCCATCAAGTGGCACTGAGAAACTCTGTAGATATTACGTGTTTTCTCGGTGGTGTCTGAGGCAGATTAGTGGAGTTGATAGATCAGTTTCATTAAATCTTATATTCATTTCCAACATTGACTATTAGGATTCTTTTGAGAGGTTTATTTGAAAATGATTTCTTTTCCAAAGTTTGAATCCATCAATTGACATTATTCAAAGTAATAATACTTCTGAATATAAAGGTTGATGAGAGTCTCATTCTTAAGCTATTTGTTGAGAAATTATTTATTACTCTTTTAAATCCATATAACCAGTTGCCATTATCAGATTTTCAGGCAATATTTTCTGTAAATTACTTTTTGTGTATTATTTGAAAAAGTACATGAAGGTTCTATGTCATTTTTTCTACTGTTTCCATATCATTACCCTAGCTAAGATTTTTCTTCTCCATTTGTGTGTGTGAGAGAGACGGGGGGGGGGGGGGATCTACTACTTTGAAAGTTATGAACATGATTTATCATGTTGGTACAATATGATTTGGAAAATAATTGATTTTTTAAATTTCCCTGTTTAGGACTGAAAGAGAGTAACTTATCCAAAGGCATCAAGTTGGGTTCTCTGCCTATTAGAGTAAGAATAGGATAGGATAGGATAGGATAGGATAGGACAGGACAGGACAGGACAGGACAGGACAGGACAGGATAGGATAGGATAGGATAGGATAGGATAGGATAGGATAGGATAGGACGGGACGGAACGGAATGGAACGGAACAGAACAGAACAGAATAGAGCTGGAAGGGACATTGGAAGTTTTCTAGTCCAGCCCCCTGCTCAAGCAGGAGAACCTATACCATCTCAGAGAAGTGATTGTCCAGTCTCTTCTTTAAAATGCCACTGGTGGAGCACCCACAATTTCTGAAGGCAAGCTGTTCCACTGGTTAATGGTTCTCATTGTTAGGAAGTTTCTCCTTAATTCAAGGTTGCTTCTTTCTTTGATCAGTTTCCAACCATTGTTTCTTGTCCTGCCCTCTGGCGCTTTGGAGAATAATTTGACACCCTCTTCTTTGTGGCAGCCCTTCAAATACTGGAATACTGCTATCATGTCTTCCCTATTTCTTCTTTTCTTTAGACTAGCCAAACCCAAGTCCTGCAGACGTTCTTCATATGTTTTAGTCTCCAGGCCTTTGATCATCTTATTTGCTCTTCTCTGAATTTTTTTTCCAAACTCCCATCATCTTTTTTGTGATATGGTGACCAAAATTGGTGACCAAAGTATTCCAGGTATAGTCTCACTAGGGTTTTATAAAGCAGTGATCTTGATTCTATGCCTCTGTTTATGCAACCCAGTATTGTATTAGCTTTTTTGGCTGCTGCTGCAAATTGCTGGCTAATAGTCAAGTGATTGTCTAGTACACAAGTCTGCAACCCATGGCTCCGGAGCCGCATGTGGCTCTTTCAGCCATCTCCTGCGGCTCCCAGTCCTCTGCCGTACAGTAAAAAAAAAGTGGGACTAAAAAAGTTCAACCAATCAATTCAAATATGCAGGGTAGGTGCATATCTCACCTTGGCTCCACTCTTCAGTCAAACCCTGTTCTGCGCATGCGCGCATGTATGCACATGTGCACACATTTTTTTGCGGCTCCCAGTTTTTCTTTTTGTGAGGGAACCGGTTCCGAGTGACTCTTTCACTGTTTCAGGTTGCTGACCCCTGGTCTAGTAGGACTCCAATGTCCTTCTTACAGTTGCAGTTTTTGAGCCAGGTCTTGCCCAATCTGTTCTTATTATATCTTTGATTTTTCCTGCCTAAATGTAAAAATTTGCTTTTCTCATTAAAACTCATTTTGTTGGATAGGGCCTATTCTCAGTTCCCATCAAGCACCTTAACTACTACATACATGACATATTTTTTTCAGCAACGAGAACCAGAACTGTAATTAGTTATGAATTTTGCATATTTTTGCTCTTTCCTGTGAATTCTACTAAGCAAGGGAATCTGAGTCAACAAATCATATCAAAGTTCATGCTTTTTTCATTTATTTTATAAATGGAAAAAAATACATCAATATGAAACACTAATCACACTCTGTTTTTCTTTCCCAGAGTTATGTACTTAACTGCGTTCCTTATAAATTTTGTAAATAAATAAATTATCATTCACTTGGTAATTGGCTGAAGCATATTTAGCTGCAATAGCTACAACTGTTTTGTCTAAATATCAGCTTTTCATTTTCTGTATAGGTATTTTGGTCCATTTTTCCACGGAAAACTCATTAATATTATAACACTGAACAATTTTTAGTATGATTTTTTTTTAAGTTTCTGTTGTATTATTTTGTGGCTGTTGTGTGGATAATTACTTGGCATTTCTGAATTTATTTATTTTTAGTTTTATTCTTGTAATGATTTTATATTTGGAATCATACTTTCTAACTCAGGACAAATATCTTTCTTCCATTTCTGTATACTAACAGAACAGATGAAACTGAAAGAATTATTTTGATTATGATTTGGTTAAGAAGGATAATGTTTTAACCTGCCTACTGGTGAAAGGAGATTGGTGTGTTGATACAAAACATTTAACTAGGGTTATACAGAGTAGGTTTTAGCAGACTTATTAAAAAAGAGTGATTTCCCTTATTAGCCATCTAAATCAAACATAGTCTGTGTATAAATTGCTGATTCCAAACCAAGCGTGAATAGTTAACACTTTTTGTCAACATAGCACATGTTATCCAGAACACAGATAAAGATAAGTGAACTTATTAGAATATGATATTAGGTTCTATTGTACAGAGTCAGAAATGCTCAGTTGGAAATTAATTAAACAGAAGTTTGTTCATTCTATTCTTAAACTCATATGATCTTGGCCTTGTTTTTTCTTTATAGCACAGTAAGGTTAAATTTGTAGATGTAGATAAAATTTAACTGAAACACTTCAAATCCTAATCAATTTTTAACACATGTAAAATATGTGTAATTATCTCTTCCTAAGAAGAGGTAATAAAAGGATTTTATTCGTTCCCGAAATACAGAATTTGCTTGGGCTCTTCAACCTATTTCAGATTGAATTAAAGCTTCACTTTCTCTGTTGTTCTTAATGCATCTCCTCATCAATTGTACAGGAAACCTGAAGCAATTTATGCTGCTTCAATTGTGGATTAAGAGTTCATCCATGTCAATGGTAAATCTTTAGGACTATGTAACGATGAGATTCTCAACTGTAATAATTTCAGTGGGTTTTAATTTTTCATTATTAGGGAAGAGCAACATTCTGGATCAAAAGCTTGGCAAGAATTACACAGACCTGGAAACACAGTCATATTTGAAATCTCTTATACTTAGTATGTATTTTCCAGCTTTGTATATCTGGCTCCTGCATTCTCCTGTGAAAAAGCTTAAGCAACCAGTCTAAAAGAAGGGCTCAACTAATCAATTTCTGTTGTCCAACAGTCAATTTCTGTGTAATTCATCTTTGGACAAAGTTAAATATTAAAAAAATATTAAAGTTTGTCTCAAAGTGAAACTAATATATGCAATCACTTCTTCCCAGAACATAAAATCTTTAGGATGCTTTTAAAAATGTCTGTTTTAATTAAATGTTTTCTTCTACTTGCGTCTCCATTAACATAGTCTTTACTATATGGCCTGTGGCCTGATTATTTGAAGGACCATCTTTTGTCCAGCTATACATACCCAATTCACCAGAGCAGGAAGGCATGGTATGTTATGCATCCCCTCTCTTAAGGAGATCCATCTAGTGAAATGAAGAATAAGCCTTCTTCACAGTGACTCCTTCCCTGTGAAACATCACCTTTGAAGAAATAATATTGCCCTCCACTCTGACACTCTCTCAATATGTAGTGAAAACATGTGGGCCTGGAGACTGAGGGTGATATGAAGCCATCAAGTGCTTGGTTTGATTGTTCACCAGGAGGGGGGGGGGGATGAAGTTTTACTGGGTTTTGTATTGGTAATTTTATTTCTGTAAGTAAGCCTGAGTCGACATGAGTGAGTTGGGCAGCCATATAAATTCTCATAATAAATAAATAAATTACTTTTTCTCAAAACATAGAAGCATTGGGACATTGTAAAAAACCTGTGCTTTAATGAAATGTTTTTTCCAGTTGCATCTCCAGCAACATATTATTTAATAATTCTGTTGGTACAAAAACAACAGTGTCCATTAAGCCTACATTTTTTTTTTATTTTTGGTCTATAAAACAAAATGTTTAGTGAGAATTTGGCTATTAATGTTAAAACATTTTCCCATTGTATAAACAATTTTTAAATTTCTACATTAAATTGATGATCACTAAGTTTATTTTTTTAAAAAATAGGAATTAAGGCAGAATATTGGGGAAATTTCCAGGTATTATAAACTGTTCAGAATATTCTAAGAACAATATGGCCACCAGATAGTTTTAATCTGGATCACATATCTACTCTCAGGAGTGTTTTGTGAAGTCCTTCACAGAGGAGAAGGTTGACTTTGATGGTCTCTGTTTGTTTCTTGATTGACGAGACGAGGTGAGTGAGTTCAGCAAAGATCATTGTTTATTTGGTTGCAGGAACTGAACTGAGAAACTGAGCTGCGAAAGCAGCAATTTATACCCTGGCCTCTAGGCAGCTGCCAATAGGTTTAAAGCAACCTATTGCCACCCTAGAGGCAGCCAATGGCACTGGAGACAGGTTGTCTGAGGAGCTGGGAGCTGTTAGTCAGCTTCCCTGCTTGAGCAACCTTCCAGCAATTAGCCCCACGTGATATTCCTTAGCAAGACAAAGCCCAATACTTTACACCCCTCCCCCCTAGAATGTACACGCAATGACACATATAACATTATAGCTCAGTTATTTCAGAACAAAATCTTGTAGATATGCAGGAGACTTGCGAACCCTCATGGAATGCCTGGGAGTCAGGCACTTCCTGGCCTACCAGCTTGCCCACTGGGTTGGGTAGACCAGGGTCCATAAGTTCAAGCGAATCAGGCTGACTCAGAATTCTCTGGCTGGACCTTTCAGGTTGGCTTTAAGTGGCATTACGATTGGGGTTTCCCATTCACCCCCATCTACTGGGTGCAGTACTCCCTGTTCTACAAGTTTATCTAACTCAGCGTCTATCTTCTGTTTAAGAGCGAATGGCACTCTACGAGGTTTAACCCTGACTGGCATTACAGTAGGATCTAGTTTAAATGTTATTGATGGTCCCGTGTACATTTCCAGGGCTGAGTCAAACGTATCTGCAAATTCCTCACATACAGAGTTAACACAGCGGCTGTAGTGTTCTGGTTGGCTTTCTCCATCAGGGGCCCCATGTTGCACTCCTGGGCTTTGCCCCCCTACGGCCACCTCCCCATTGCTCTGACTGCTTGGGACCTCAGAGCCTATGGATTGATCGACCTGGCTGCCGGTTTGCAGTCTGTGGATGGGACCTGGGACAAAGTCCTTGCTTTGTGGCCATTCTGGAAAATGCTTTCTAAACTGATCGATATGGTGACAAACAACTCGCCCGCCCTCTAGGCTCACTTTGTATGAGAGAGGGCCCGATGTTTCCCTGGCACCCACAAGTTCCCTTGCCCATAGTTCCGGGCCCATACCCATCGCCCACTTGCAGCCCCCTTGGGGGTTTTGGGTGAGAGGCCTCAGCTGCCACCCGGTCTGGGTGCAACCTGTCCAGTTTTGTGATTAGTCGCCTCCCCCAGCACAGCTCTGCTGGGCTTTTGCCCTTTTCTGTGCATGGTGTGGAATGTTGGCAGAGCAAAAAGTCGGCCAGTCTGTGGTGCTAGTCCCCAGTCACTATGCGTTTCAATGATTCTTTCATGGTGCACACCATTCATTCGGCTTCACCATTACTAGATGGGTGAAATGGAGCCGATATCGCATGACTAATGAGGTTTTCCCTCAGGAAAGTCTGAAATTTTGCAGCAGTAAATTGGGCCCCGTTATCGAACACTACGACATCCGGTAGCCCATGCATTGCAAAGAGTTTCCTAAGCACCTGGATGGTCCTAGCAGTAGTCAAATTTGCAATTGTTATAACTTCCAGCCATTAGAGTGGCTGTCGACCACTATAAAAAAGAGCTGTCCCTGAAAGGGCCCAGCGAAGTCTATATGAATCTTCAATCATGGGATGTGTGTCTCCTTCCACCTGTGGACTGGAGAGTGTAGCATTTCAGGCCTAGACTGCTGGCATGTGTAACATCCATGAACTTGGGCCTCAATGGCTTTATCTAATCCTGGCCACCATAAATAGCTTTGTGCCAAAGTTTTCATGTGAACAATACCCAGATGACCTTCATGAAGTGATTGCAATACCCTGTCCCTTAATGAGGTGGGAACAATGACCCTGTTCCCCCAAATTATACTTCCCTTATAAGCTGAGAGCTCATGTCTCCTTTTGAAGTAGCTCTGAAACTCAGGACCTGGGCTTTTCTCTAGCCAACCCGTGTGGACCCAAGATAGCAGTCTGCTTAGTGTCTTGTTTGCCGCTGTTTCTGTGGCTATGTCCCACACGTGGAGGGGAAACTTCAGCAAGTCCTGAATAGACAAAACGCGGGCCGCTGGGGCCAGATCTGGCTCAATTTGAGGCAGTAGAAGCCTGCTCAGGCAATCTGCATGGCCTGTATCCTTGCTGAGTTTGTGAATTAGCTTAAAGCTGTAAGCCGATAAAAAAATGGGCCATCTTAGCATTCTAGGGGATAAGATGTGGGATGTCTGTCTGTCTGTAATGAATAACCCCAATAGTGGTTTATGGTCTGTGAAGACCGTGAAATCCCTGCCATATAAGTAGTCGTGGAATTTTTTTACTCCAGCTACTATGGCCAATGCCTCCTTGTCAATTTGTGCGTAATTACGCTCTGCGGAGGACAATGTCCTGGAATAAAAAGCAATTGGAACTTGAGTTCCATCATTCTCCAAGTGACTCAGGACAGCCCCCACCACACGTCACATCCTAAGCATACCGGCATTGATTCCTTGAAATGAGTGATTGTGCAACTGACCGACAGAAGATCTTCAATTCCTGAAAACTTTTTCCATGAACACTAGTCCACTTCCATGCAGCATTTTTGTCCAAGAGCTGGTGTAATGGCTCTGCCACTGAGGCCTTGTTAGGAAGGAATGTGTGGTAAAAATTTAGGAGGCCTAGGAATGCCTGAAGCTCTCCCTTTGTTTTGGGGCTGGATGCCTTCTCAATGGCTTTACCCTTTGACTCAGCAGGGTGGATGCCATCGGCATCTATATGGAACCCCAAGAACTCAGTTGAGGGGACTCCAATATACACTTATTCTTTTTAAGCTTGAGGCCTGCTTCATGCAGCCTTTGAAGGATGGCTCTGAGCCTTCTTGCTAATACCTTGGTGGATTCACCGGTGATGACCATGTCGTCAAAATAGTGTCCGCTCCATAATGCCTTGAAAAATGCTGGGGGCTATGCTGACCCCAAATTGCAGGTGTTTCACTTTAAATGCCCCCCTGTGGGTTACAATTGTGTGTGCCACAGCTATGGCGTTGTCAACAGGAAACTGTTGATAGGCCTGAGCCAAATCTAATTTTGCAAAAATTGTACCACCTTGCAAGGACACCAGGATGTGCCTTTCTACTGGTATCGGGTATGCATGCTGTTTGAGTGCACGATTAATTGTGCAGTTGTAATTGGCACAGATTCTGACTCCCCATCGGCTTTAAGTGGCATTACAATTGGGGTCTTCCATTCACCCCCATCTACTGGGTGCAGTACTCCCTGTTCTACAGGTTTATCTAATTCAGCGTCTATCTTGTGTTTAAGAGCGAACGGCACTCTACGAGGTTTAACCCTGACTGGCATTACAGTAGGATCTAGTTTAAATGTTATTGGTGGTCCTGTGTACATTTCCAGGGCTGAGTCAAACATATCTGCAAATTCCTCACATACTGTCACTAGGCTCGCGACTTGCATCCAGTTGATTCCAGTTACTTAGATGCCTAGAGCAGCAAACCAGTCGAGCCCAATCAGGCTCGTTTGCTGACCTCCTACTACGTCAATGTCTAGGTGCCCAGAAAACCCCTTAAATTTAATGGCTAGTGTGGCCTCACCCTTGACTGTGACTGTAGCATTCTGGAAATCAGTTAGTACAATGTCAGATGGCCTCAGCTTGGCCCATCTCTTGCAGTTGCAGATGAATTTAAATGTCTCAAGTGAGATAATGGATACAGCAGAGCCCGTGTCCAGCTCCATCTTGCAGGGGACCCCCTGCAGCTCCACCTGAAATCTAAACTTCGGCTTAATAGGGCAGCAAGCTCTGGTATGGGAAATGCTTCTGCGGCTGGAGCAAAACTCTACACTATACTGTCCTGGGGCCCTGATACCTCTCCTAGCCAGAGCATCCAACTGGCAATTTGACAGCCAATCTCTCTGGCGATCTCTGCAGACGGACACAATGTGGCCAGTCTTTCTGCAGGCCCGGCACATGGCTGTCTGGAACCTACAGTCCATGCATTGGTGGCGGCCACCACACCCTGGGCACCCTGGATCTGCCTTGTAAGGGATCTGCCTTGTAAGTCCCCCCCTGTTGCTTGTCGCTGTGATGCTGTTGGTCATTGTTTCTTTGTAGTTTGTCAACTTCTGTGTTGTTTGGGGGGTATTCCGCGTGTTTGGCGTCCTTGTGGTGGACGGCTTCCTCGTGCTGTGCTGTTTTGGCAGGCCACATGGCTCAGACGACCCTGCTGGCAGCTTCTCTTTCAGTACGTCTGGGAACGACAGAGTCTCTTCGGTGAAGAGTTTTTGCTGTAACTCTCTATTCCACAGACTGCAGACAAGCCGGTCTCATAGCCTCTCCTTGATGTCGGAGAACTGGCACAGGTGTGCGGCCTGCCTCAATGCTATGATGAATTCCGATGCTGTTTCACCTGGTTGCTGAACTCTCTGTTCTAATGCATGGCACCAAGCGATTACCAACAGCTTGGGCTGGAAGTGGTCTCCGAGCCTTTTCTTCAAGTCCGTGAACGTTACGGACTCCAGTGATGTTGGTGTGAACAAGTTCTTCACAATGTCGAACGTGGCTGGGCCATACACATACAGGAGTGTAGCGGCCTTCAGGCTGTCCTCGACAACTTGATTCACGTGTAGATAGTTCTCGACCCTGGATAGATACAATAACCATCTTTCCAGGTGAGCTATGTCAAATTCTTCCAGCTTTCCGACCTTTGCCATTTCTGCTGGACTTCGCAGCTGGCGCTTGTTGTCTTCTTGTCCTGCTCCTCCGTTGCCCAGGGACTGGTCTTCTGGATGTGTGGTTGCTAGCGTGGCTGTGCTAGGCCGACCGTAGCGGGGTGATTGCTTTTCCCACCAGGTGTGTTTGGCCTCTCCCCTAGTGATTCTTCAGTTCAGTTGGAGAAGTAGGATCCCATACTCATCGCCAGTTTTAGATACTGGGTTTGTTGCTTAATTGACGAGGCAAGGCAAGTGAGTTCAACAAAGATCATTGTTTATTTGGTTGCAGGAACTGAACTGAGAAACAGGGCTGTGAAAGCAGCAATTTATACCCTGGCCTCTAGGCAGTGGCCAATAGGCTTAAAGCAACCTGTTGCGGCCCTAGAGGCAGCCAATGGTAGCATTGGTGATGGGTTGTCTGAGGAGCTGGGAGCCGTTAGCCAGCTTCCCTGCTTGAGCAACCTTCCAGCAATTAACCCCACATGATATTCCTTAGCAAGACAAAGCCCAATACATTACAGTCTCTTTTCACTCTCATGCATTGTTATGATTCTTTGCAAATAGGAAATTAAAATTCATTGTAAAAAATTGTAGATTATCTATTTTAAGATTTTTTTTCTCCCTCAAATGATCACTATTATTGTATATTAATGTGCATGACAGCCTTCCTAGCAAGTTGTTTAAATACTGACTTGAATAAATTTCTGACTGAACTAGAAAACTTATTTGTTTGTTTTTTTACTAACTTGACTACAAGTATTATTTAGAAGTAGAGCGATGCGAACAGGTATGTGATGCAGGAAATTACTAATGATATCTGACTGGAATGACACAAAAGCCCCCTACAAATAGTATGCTTAAATGTTATAAAATCTAATATAAAATATAGCCTTTAGAAACAGAATTAGTTGGATCTAGAAAAAATGGATTAAATAATAACAGTTACCTAAAGAGATTTAAGAATCTTTCTCTGGAGGGAAAGTCTTCATGAAACAGTCAAAGGATAGCCTTGGGCAATATTGCTTGTAGTGAGAATTCCATAAGCAGGGAACCATATCCATTACCATGTATTCTCCAGTGAGTTCAAACTTAGTTATCTTACAAGTAATTGACTAGGAAGCCTCTATTTTTTAATGCGCCATATTCTAATGATCTACTACTTTTCTGGATTGTAAATCAGTATGACATACTGTACATAATAAATTAGTAAGAATGAAGAACAATGGTATTTTTCAGAAGTAGTAAAACTTAAAATGCCTGAATCTCAGACTGATTTTGATTCAGCCAGATTTGGAAGACATCTGAATAAGAATGTGTTCCTCTGAAGCAGGCAGAATATTAATAGGTTGGAAATAATTGGTTACCCTACTAGATAGGGAAGGGGAATGCCATCTTACTGGTCCTGCTTGATCTATCAGCAGGTTTCACTAAGTTCAACCACAGTATATTTTGAGGACAGCTCAAAAGAAAGTTGGAAGAGAGAAACACTATGTTGCAATAGTTCTCTTTCCCGAGTGATGAGATCCAGTTGTGGAAGGGATGACTGTGAGATGCTGGAGTAGCTAGGGATTCAAAGACTAACAGAATCTGAAGCTAGTCTATTTTTTATTGTGAGTGGGTTGTGCTCCCGTGAATGGATCTGACTCACAGTTTGGAGTTCTTCCTGGTCCCACGCTGTTATATGAACAACAGGTAGAAGCTGAATTGTACAGTTAGGTCTGGTGTGACAATTGCAGGCATTCTGGAATCAGAATGCCCTTATTAATTTGCAGGTATAATATGGTAATTTTTCTTGAAGACTGTCCAGAAGCTTCATCTGGTACAGCATGTGGCAGTCTGACAGTTAGATTCATCCATGTTGATGCCACTACTATAATAACTGCCAGATTGCTTCCAAGGGCAATTCAATAGCACCTGCTCTGGGTTGACTCTAGCTATCCTGTAAGTGCTCGTAGAGGTGGCATATTAATTACTACTTGGATGAGAATATGGCTTAAAAACATACTTTGTCTAAAGTAACCTTGTGACCTATATTAGAAATTGTTTTATTAACAAACTTATTTGACTAAGTTTGTTTATTTCCAGAGGGTCTGGTGCAATTGATGTGCTGGCTTTAGGATTTACCAAGACAGATTTATTTAGGGCTCCTCAAATTTTATACAGCCAGACCATCTTTTCAGTTGTGGAATATAAATTATAACATTCTGAACAGATGAATTTCTTGCCATCATTTAAACACATTCAGGTTGTCTGAATCCTTCTTCATATGTGGCACCAATATTTGTACACAATACTGTAATCCGTATAAGAGAAAAAATAATGAATACTTCTCCAAATTTGGAACCAATATGTTACTGCAGTCACATTAACTTCAATTTATATGCAGTTTTCAATCAATTTTTATTCCAAAGGATTTTTTTTTGCAAGCATCATTACTAAGCCATGTAGTAATCATTCTCACCTGTGTATTTGTTTGCTGAGAATGAAGTGAAAAATGGTGTGCTTATCACAAGAATGCTTTTTCATGAAGTAACTGGACTGTCTTGCTTTTTGTTCCTTTTCTTTCTTTTTCTTCATTTCATTCCCCACCATCCAATCAGAGCTAAAGAAGCTTCTTGGATGAGAAGTGAAACATTTTTAAAAAGAAAAAACCAAGGAAGTTCAGTTGCCTCACGAAAAAGCACCTTTGGGACAACTATGACTTGGATGACTGAGAATCTCCATAGACATTGTGTTTATCTCTTTTGAATTTCATTCTGTTATTTTTGGCCCATTTATCCAATCTATCAAAATCATTTTGAATTATATTCATGACTTTCAGGTAACTATCCTAGACACACTCTTGTGTGTCATCTACAGATTTGAGAAACACTACCTTAACATCCAAGCCATTGAAGATTATAGAGCTCAGGATTGCTTCTCATGATAAGTCGTAAATGAGCAGTCTATGAATAGAATTTTCAAGCCAGCTTTATAACTACTCAATTAACATGCCATTAATAGTCTTGCTAGGAGGGATGCGGTGGCTCAGTGGGTTAGGACGCTGAGCTTGTCGATCAGAAGGTCAGCAGTTTGGCGGGTCAAATCCCGAGTGCTGCTTAACAGAGTGAGTGCCTGTTACTCGTCCCAGCTTCTGCCAACCTAGCAGTTTGAAAGCATGTAAAAATGCAAGTAGAAAAATAGAGACCACTATGGTGGGAAGGTAACAGCATTCCGTGTGCCTTTGGCATCTAGTCATGCTGGCCACTAGACCACGGAGAAGTCCTTGGACAAGCTTTGGCTTTAAAATGGAGATGAGCACTGGCCCCAAGTCAGAAACGACTAGCACGCATGTGCAGGGGAACCTTTACCTTTACCTAATAGTCTTGCTAATCTGAGCCTCAACGAATGCCAATAAATGGTTCTATCAAATACTTACAGCCTGAAAAAACAAACAAATCAATTGATTACATAAAAATACAGGATACAAGATAATATTTTAAAAGCACAAAACTGATATTTTAATCTTACATAATTTGCCTTTCTAACTTTCTTGGCAAATAGCATGAAATTTACATAGCACTGACAGAAAGGCATTCTGAGCTATACCCTCTATCTTTAAATCTATGGAAGATACAGGTTCAGTAGCAAGAGCATCTTTTAGTATTGCACTGCTATTTTTGAAATTATTAGCTGCTAGAAATCATTTGCAAGTCTTGCTTGAAAGAAAAATATCTCAGCAAACCTTTTGGTCTTTCTCCTTTTTTTAAAAATGCAGCACAATTATGTAACAATAATAATTTCAAAAAAAAACCCCTTCTGTAAATGCATGACTAAGTTTATAGTGGAAGAAGTTCAACTCACAAAAGCCCTTCTAAGTTTTCACAGCCTAACTCTTGCCCCTTTGAATAGTAATGTGGTAGTTCTTGTTGTCAACACCTCTTTTCTAAGACTTTGACCTTCTAGAAAGAAAAAGTAGAACAAGTAGACCAACCCCATTCTTTTCTGTGCATAGAAACCACTGTATGTCCTCTACTTACAAATGGGTAATGATGTCAGTTTGTTGATAAGTCTGTTTTGTTCATAAGTCCAACAAGCATAAAAAAAAAACAATTCTTACCTTACATAGATGGGAGCATTACAATAAAATGTAATACCAATGTCATAGGCTGATATTGAAGCCTATTGAAGCTGTTATTGTTCCTGAAGAAATGGTCCAGTGAACTTTGGGTGGTGGTCTTTCTTTTTTCCTTGTAAATGATGCTGTAGCAGTGTATACTATCATGGACAGCTTGGTGAAGTATTTGGTAATAGTCCTGCATCTCAAATTATGATACCGTTCCCTCAATAAATTTGAAGTCCTCTGCCCTCAGTGGCAAGAGCCATGGTGGCTCAGTGGTTAGAATACAGTAGTGTAGGCTAACTCTGCCCACTGCCAGGAGATTGAGCCTGACTGGCTTAAGGTTGACTCAGCCTTCCATCCTTCTGAGATTGATTAAATGAGGACCCAGATTGTTGGGAGCAAGATTTTGACATTGAAACCACTCAGAGAGTTCTGTAAAGCACTATGGAGCAGTATGAAGTCTATGTGCTATTTCTATTGGTCTGGTCCACTTTACTTTGCATATTAAAACCATAAGGATTCTGTGAGATTCCACTGTAAATTGTAAATGCATAGTGCATTGTAAAAATGACCATCATAAAGCGCTTACTTATGAATTGTTTTCATAAACATAAGTTTCCTTAATATCTGCATGGGGAAATTAAACTTTTGCTGAATGGTCTCATCTATGGTCTTTGAGTCTATAAAAATATAGTTCTAAACCTGAGTTTTAGCAGTTAACAGAATTTCCCAATGATGCTACTTTTTTGCATACTTATTTTTATATCAATTTTGGAAACCATCCTTCCCATTCACAGAATGATTCTGAGTGATGTACAATTAAAAGAATTAAATATTCTAGGCTAAATAGCTATGTTTGGTGACCAAATATCCATTTAGCAAAATTGCAAGTTTACAAAATTATTTGATAATCACTGTGAACCAAAATCAGTGACTATCAACCATAATTAATTTACCATCCATTTGTCTGTAGGAATGTAATTTCAGGGTTGGTTTTTTTTTAACAAAATAGACATTACTGAGTAGTTAGGTAAGATATTTCTATTTCTTTCCTTTGAAATAATTTAAGCAAAAAAGTTTAATGTCAGTACTAACAGTTGTTAAAATCCCTTTCACCTGTTTAGTGAGTATTATTGTTCCAACTTAACTTGAAAAGATATATTCTTCACCAAAAAGGTGAAGTTTTTTATGCATTTCATTTTTTATTTCAAACATTTATATAACCACCCGTCTTATACCCAGCTTTTGGCAGCTCCCAATTAAAAGTTAAAACAGCATAAATTCCATAGTAAAACTATAAAACTAAAGATATTAAAAACAACAAAAACCTGGCACCAAGTTAAATTTCTGATGTGGAGTTACATAATGTGATTTAATTTCCAATACTTTAAACATGGATGCAGCTTGACCTTCTAGTATTATTTATGTTTCTGAGTGTCATTTAAATTGTGGCCCAATTTTTAAATGATCCTAGCCTACAATATAGGTGGAATATGTTGAGCTGCTGATTGGACATCTTGCACTCTGGTCTATCCAAATTTGTAAATGCAGTTCAGATTTTAAAACTGATCAGAGCTGTCATGTTATCTATTACAGGGGTCTCCAACCCCCGCATAAGGTTTGTGGCAATGCCACCACCCGCATGATACTAGTGGTGCTGCCACCTCCCACACAACACTCACAGCAATAGTGGCACAAGGGGTTGTAAGCCCGCGCACACACATGTGCACTGGCCAGCTACTCATGCAGTCTGGCAGCCAAGAAGTCATGGCCTAGTAGTGGGCTACAGCCCACAGATTGCGGACCTCTGATCTAGTTTATTTATTTTATTTTATATTATATATTTTAAATGCACTATATACTGCCTATCATACTGTCAAGTGACTTTGTTTTAATTTCTATCTCATATATATTGAACTGAAAATGTTTAAGCATGTTTAAGAATCAGGATCCAAGGTGTAATATTTGTGCTAAAAGAAACTGTAACAAAACTGTTCTTTTTAATAAGTGGTATGACTATCATTAAACATTATATTGTTTTGACAGGGAACAATTGCAATTCCATTGACTACAACAAGATGAAAAATTTCCTGCTGGATCTACAGAACAGAAAATATATGCAAACAAAAGAAAGCATTACTGAAGATAAGATGTCTTTGAAGAAATTATTGGTGGATCAGATGTTTAAATATTATGATTCAGACAACAATGGACTTATAGATAGCAATGAACTAACACAGGTACATGTTTAGATTATATATTCATTGCCACAAATTTTAGATGTAAAACAGTAAAGAAAAACTTGATTTTGCCAAGTGAGATAGTAGCATCTTCATTTTTTTTTTTTTGGAGCATATTTCTATGGAAACTTAACAAAACAAAATATTACTTTTCATATTAAGAATGATTGATAAAATAAAAAAACTGAAAAGTTGAAATGTCTCAGAAAGAAACTCCATTGAAGCTATTGATCTCTGATTTTGGTTTTCTAGGGTTTAATTGAGAATATAACAAAGTAACATGGCTAAATTAGTATTAATTAAGTGTTCTGTTGTAATTGGTCACTTTTCTCACTAACGGTTGCATAGAAATATCACAAAGCTATTGAACTGCTTGCATTTTATAGCCTTTTCACTGTAGCATTTCAAATTTAATGTAAACATAAAACATAGAGCGGACAGAGATTATAAGCATCAACTAAAAATAATGATTCCTGCAGCTGGTGCAAAAAGGTTCAGGCAGACACAACTAAAAACATAGTTGTTGTTGTTAGCTGTAAAGTCGTGTCCGACCCATTGCCACCCCATGGACAACGTTCCTCCAGGCCTTCCTGTCCTCTACCATCTTCTGGAGTCCATTTAAGCTCACGCCTACTGCTTCAGTGACTCCATCCAGCCACCTCATAGTTAATTAACATAGTTAATGCTCATTTTTAAAATGTTACATGTATCTTTGCTCATTTTGCTATAAGAGTTTAGACTTTTCTGGAGTTTTGTTTCTTTCATTTTATTTTGGTGCTTCAGTGTATTAGTAAATCAGATATGGGAAATTCAATCCAATATTATTGAAGTATGTGTAATATTTGAGAGAATATAAATATACACATATTCTTGATTTTATCAGTCTTTCTTCTGTGAAAGGATTATATAAATCAGCATATATGACTATAACTGATTCAGACATTATCCCAAATACCCTATTAAAGAATACAGTGCACATTATTCCTATAACTGATAAATATATACACAGAATGTGAGAAAAGATGCTATTTATTTCCTAAGGTTCTCACTACTTACTTTGCCAAAAGTTTCCACTGTTATTTTTAAATTAACCACAGTTGTCCATTGTATTCCTACAGATTGTAGGAATTGTATCTAACAAACCAGAAGAGAATCTAGTTCACTTTTGAGCTAATCTAGTTTAAACTAACATATGAAAACAAGCCAGTCTGTTTTCATTCAGAATCATATAATTTACACTCTTAATTATATGATTTTATTGTATCAGCTGATGATTATTTGAAATTTTTGAAAATATATATTTTTCTTAGTGCTTAGTGCTCTGTTTATTAAATGTCTTAATGGGAATTTAATCAGGGCTCTGGTGTCTTTGATTGGAGCAAATAAATCTATATAAATTTCTGATTGCATAAGCAGTGGAAAGTCCTGTGGATAATTAATTCAATGAAAGCACTGGAGAATAAATCCATCTTTATTTCCTCAAACAAATAGTAGTCATTCCACCTCTGCCCAAGGGTATAAACTACAAATCCAATATATTATTTTACATGATTGGCAGCATTGTACAAACAGAATAAATAGTAAAATCAGTAGTAATGCTAAAAGTCAGATATGAGAAGTATTTGCTGAGTGCTGCAAGTAAATTTAGATATAACAGGGTCAAGCAAATGTCCTTTAGAATTCTGTCCTAGTCCTTCATAGCAAGCATGCTGTTATGAAACCAGAGTACTGAGAGAGCTGTTATATGGATCTATCATGTGGAGAGTTTTAAATACATTACCGTTTATTTTCTGGGAAGTGGGGAAGAGCAGGCTGGGACCACTGAATATCTTTTTCTAGGTACTCTTATCCTGGAAGAGGAAATTAAAAATATGCAAACTTTCATAGGTCCCTGCTCAAAATGTAAACTTTAAAATAAACTCGACATAGATTATATAGAATAATATCCTATATTGTTGATGTTCCAAACACCACAAAAGAGGAAAAAGAGAGCTGGGTGCAAAATCCGGTTCAGAACAAAATATAGTAGGTATATTTTAAAAGCAAGTTACAGTCATTGTTATCTTCTCAGGGTTATTCCATTTAACAATTAAAGCTATATGAATTGTTACATTACTGATTTAGAACTGTATATAACTTTGGTCCTATGGTTACTGGGTGGTTGGCAAACTTGTGTGAGCTTTTGCCACAGTGACAAATTTCTATCTAATTTACTTTTCCCATCTTCTTCATCTTCAACAGCTGGAGACCTATACATGGAATAACTTTCATTTAAAAAATCTATTTGGCTATACATAAACAATGTATAAAAGATAGAGGTTAACTGTTTCTCAAGTGCAAGTCCAATACAAACCCACTTCAGTGTCTAAATGAATCTAATTTACCCCAAGCTTGAACAATTCATACCTTGCCCTTTTTTATTCCTTATTTAAGAAGAAACTGCCAAAGTTTCTAGATGTATTCTTTTTCAAATGATTGGATATTAGCAGTACCAATATTTTATGTCTACCCTACTCCTGGTTTTTGACAAATTACTGAAATTCTTCTGAGTTCTATACATAATTAGGGGGGTTGATTGCCATTCTATAACCACCAGGGCTTTTTTTCTCATAGAACGCTCAGAACGGAGTTCCTGCACCTTTTTTTGGATGGAACCTTGTAGGGTAGGCAAGGCGGGTTGTATGATATGTGTGAGTTCCGGCACCTTTTTCTTTTACAAAAAAAGCACTGATAACCACCATATGACTATTTTTCTACTCACTAATAGGTAATCTGGGATTTTAATTGCTGCACTTTGAGATATGCTACAAATTAGAATGAGCATCCTAGATGAGATTTGCTTTCTACAGTCATTTTCATTTTCCTAATTACTGGCTTACCTATCTAGTTGCAAGTCTTCACGTCAGTTTTTTTTTACAGTAAGTACAAAGGAAAGATCTGATGATGTCTTGAGTACAAAAGAAGTTAGTGGAACATGTGCATGCCCAACACTTTGTGATAAAATGAAATGGATACCTGTTGATAATAACCTCTAGTGTACCCCAAAAGCACAGATTTCAAGTTAAATTTGTCTGAAGAACTTTTCATCATCATCGTATAATGGCCACCTTCATAAAATATGTTACATGCCTAAATCACAACTTTGCACTTATTTGCACATATCAAATTAAGTATATGTTCCAATTATACAAAATAAACAGCAATATTAAAAACCTTGGTAGACTATCAAGTTTTATATCCACTTTGTTTTACATCAAACTATCTCATTTTACATACTATCTCTTCAAATGAAGAGAACTGTTAACTCCTAATAATTTATTTTATTACATTTATATGGTGCCTAGCTCCCAGTGACTCTTGTAAATTTTTAAGAATAGATTATCTTTCTTCCTAACCCATTGAAAGGCTATATAGAGATATCAATTGTACTTTACATGGGTCTCCCACTGAAGAATAGTTTTAATTAGTGGAAAAGAAATGTAGAATCACACTTATTAGTGGGTAAGAATTGTCTTAAATCATATAATACCAGTGTTATGGATGCTGCATTGGCTACTATTGAGGTTTCAATTACAATTCATGATTGTTTTTCATGGATTGTCACCTAAGTACACTTAGGATTGCAGCAGGGTTCAACCTATCTAGTCGATTTGTGGGATGGACAATAATAGCTCCACCATTGAAATTAAAATGAATACCTCTTTTATTTGAATAGTATCTTCTACTTTATCATTTTCTTTCATGAGTGTTTAAATGATAAATTGTTGCTATTAATGTATGATTGAGAACTTTTTTTCTATTGGTTTATTGTTTATTATTGTTTTATTTATGTTTTCACTTTTATATTTTGTTCATAAAATCTGTTTTTCTTCTTCTTTGTGATTGTACTTAAGCAATAAATATGATTTAATTTTTTAATTGAAATACTACGAGCTACTAGGAGTCTGACTGCAATATAATAATCTATACTGTGAAAGAAAGAAAGAAAGAAAGAAAGAAAGAAAGAAAGAAAGAAAGAA